>CM073769.1:126418250-126452803 GCA_037158775.1 Hetaerina titia
TTGCCTCCAGGATGACACTGAAACATTGGTCAATCATATGATCGGTCATTTTTATATGTAATTTAATGATACTTTGAGACTACTACAATACATGTATATGCTTTTTTATTCCACAAATATGATCAACTGAAACATAGGCGTCATCACTCGCCCTAAAACATCTTAACACTAGCGTACGGACCATCGGTAAGTCTCTGATATCCTAACTTGGCGATACCCCCCTCCCGACCCCACTCAGTCCGACTCAGCCGAAAACATTAAACGGATGGTTCCTTCCAGCACAGATGAATTTTAAAAAAGCAACACGGATGACAAAGGACGGGTGGGGAAATTTCGCGTCGCTGAAATCTTGCTCTTGACAGTAAGTTTAGTAAGGCACCCCACCAGACCATCCTTTTTTGGAAATGATCCACTTACCTGGAACGTTATATAATCCACATGAAAACTAAGTAGGGAAACGATTTTGTTAAACATACGAAACCTGAAGATTTAACCCTGATTATCACCTTCAAAGGATATCTCACAATTACACTCCTCACCTTTTCCCTGTCGATCCCAATGGTGATCCAGAGAGAAAGCAGGATGTATACGGGAGGAGAGGATTTGTTAAGGGACTGGGAACGGGCGTATGGGGTCGGAAAAAGGGTTCGAGGAAAATGGAGGCAAATACGTAGAGGGGAATCTGCGACGCTCCACCAGCCACGGATAAACCATGAAAACGGTGGCTCACGCGCCTTCCTTGGAATCTGTTATAAATCTCCGTTTTTGGACGAAAAGGCGGGGCGAGGAGAGTATTTGAGTGGTAGCGGGATGGGCGGGAGGGAATGTGGAGCGAGAGGGACGGACGGGTGGATTTGCCGCGTGGGAGTGCATGATGGGAAGGGAGGATATAGGGGGACAGTTCGGTTTAAAAAGGACGAGGAGTAGGGATGGCGAGCGATGAAGTGGGAGGAGGGAAAGGAACCGGAGGGGAGTGGAGAAATAACAATAAAAAATAACGCTTTAGAAGTTGGAACAGTGTATAAATACAGGATGGCGGGTGGGAGGGGGAAAGGGGATGGAGAGGAAGTTTTGGGGGAATCGGAAGAGGGTGGGGCGTTCGAGCCCGCTCTCCGAGGGATGGGGATGGCAAAAGGGTGGAACCCTTGGATCCACGAAACAACACATTATTTACTCGGCTCCTTTTCCGTACTCTCCTTTCTCCTCCTTTTCCATTTCGCCCACTCACCCTGCTCACCGCCCTCCCCACTCTCTCTCCTTCCCCAACCGACGGAAATATCCCTCTAAAGGACGCTATTTTTCACATCTCGCGGAGATTCGTGGGCGAAGTCGAACCGTGCTCGTCAGTTCGAAAGGACGGAGTGCTCCGCGTGTGCTCCGCGTGTGCTCCGCGGCCGACCGCTCCGGTCGCTATCAACCCGCGTGACGTCGCGGCCGCAGCGAGAACGCATCTACCGAATTTTACGAATTACTATCCGACCCCGACTACTTTCCATCCCTCGTGATTTCTTTTATTTCATTTCATGCGGTTCCTTCTCTCCAGGACCTGTGCGCCCACCGACTCACCCCAATATCCTCCCCCATCCTTCGTTCCCGTCCGCATCCACCCGGCCACCCTTCCCTCTCCCACCCCCCCGCCCACACACACATGTACACCCATCGGAACACCATCCTCTCTCCCCCTACTTCTCTCTCTTCCTCACCCCCAGCCTTTATTCTGCGGGACTGGAAATGAGTTATGGATTCTTTTTCGAGGTGGAGGTTGGGGTGGGAGGAAAAGGCCGGGGGATGGGTGGGGGGCGGCGGCGGAAGTGGGGAGCTGGAAGTTTCTGGGCGGGGAGGTTCGAAATCTTAGAAAACCGACGACATTCGGTTGGTGTGGCCCTGTTCCTTCCCT
Source organism: Hetaerina titia (assembly GCA_037158775.1). Taxonomy (NCBI): domain Eukaryota; kingdom Metazoa; phylum Arthropoda; class Insecta; order Odonata; family Calopterygidae; genus Hetaerina; species Hetaerina titia. The sequence goes on from CM073769.1 coordinate 126,420,148, forward strand.
CCCTCTTTTTTTCCTCTCTCTTTTCCCCACCCCGCCCAATCGCAACCCATCTTCCCCCGCCTCGCCATCCTTCCTCGCGCCCCCCTGCTTTGCCCTCTCTCTCTCTTTTCCTCACCCCACTCCCCGCAACCCCGACCGCCTTCTTTCGCTCCACATCGGAGATACACTCACTTCCCTCCGCCCCCGTCCTCTTCCCTTGGCGATATATGGGAAAAAATGAGAGATGAAATACGGCCTTTCTTTGGACTACCCCAGAAGGATACAAGCGCGGCATGCGAAGGGGGATGGGGACTGGGATGGTGGTGGGGCCAGGCGAGGGATGTATGGGGATAACGGAGGGTGAATTTGGCGATTACTATGAATGCTCTCAATATAATCATCTCTAGAGTGCAAAGAAATCACGGTGGCAATCTTATTTTTGGGTTTCAGTCAGTTGGAGTTGGTGGTTTTTTAAAAATATTTCCTACGATTACGGTATCTATCGTTTCGGATCCCACCTGTTTTTCCTTTTATTAATTGGTAATAATTATCTAAATGCGTGTCAAAGAAATGGCAAAATTACTCATAGACAGGGGCTTGTCATGCTGTCACTGAATCTAAAATATACGAGTAAACATTACAATGAATAATTCATTAAATCACTTTATTCAATCACGTATAAACAAATTCTTACACTTAGTAATTGTTCAGAAATCAGTTTAAGAATTCTGAACTCCTGCATTCCAAATATACGCACCGGAGAATCGGGGTATTGTGGTGGCTAATGTACTGGGTTTCCACCCCGAGGGACCAAATTTGAATCCCGTGAGGGGCAGAATTTTTTATTGACAACCTGATTCCTTCTTGGGTAGCGATATGAAGAATACTTGAAATGAAGTCTACCGTCTTTAATACGGGAAAAGCCGGGAACTGTGGACACCTCGGTGCCTGTCACTATGAAGACAATGGCAGCACCGCGTTTCTCTCCATCCTTCATTTCCTGAGCATTCTTCACTTATCTCATTACCCACGTATTCCTAATGAAACAAATGGCTGTAGTTGTCGGTTGCCTGTAAAAACTACTCCTACTACCTATGGTTTCTTTAAATTAAATAACTGCATATCTAGTACATTAGATTTTGAACTGCCCTTCTATTCTACCACTTATGAAAGCAGTAAAAATATTCTTCGGCCTAAAGATTATTCGTGATCAGCTGCTTTAAATGTTCATCTACGTTATACCATTCAAAGTGGTATAGTTCGTACATATGTTTATAATTTATCTCAGAACCAAATATTCTCATATTTATACTAGGGTTCGTTTACAAGTCTTACAATTTTCATTGACGTTCTTCGTTGAATTCACCGTAGTTTACTCTGCTGAATATGTGGTTTAGCTTTTATCTGTAGATATGTATTACTCTTTTAATTAAGTAATTTTTTACTTTTAATTACTAATTTAACTAAATAATTTCCCGGCACTTTGCGATTTGAACTTGCACCTAAGTGCAGTGCACTGCAGATTACATGGTTTACTGCCTTTGAAATGTGTGATAAATTGTGCAATACGTGATTGTGTAATATTTTTATCCATTTTTAAGGTTTATGCATTCGACGTCAGATGTGAGGAGTAATTAATAGTTCTAGAGAAACAACTCCAGAGATGTTTCTATTTTAAAATATATTCTAGAAAAGCTTTGCCTCGGCGGGAACAGTTAACGCGCTGCATATCCGTACGAAAGTAGATGATGCGTCCTATATTTATAATAAAAAATAAAAAAAATATTCAGCCTTGCCATCTCATAAAACCCACACCAAATAAATGTAATGTATGAACTGGAAAATATTGTTAGAATTTATTTTTTAGAGGAGAAATTAAGTTAAAAATTTCCCATTATTATAATAAAAAATATAATCCTTAGTAAAGAATGCTTGTGAATATATATAAGACGCCAATGATGGACATTGTTGACGTCTTACCATTTTCCGGCCACGACCACATTTCGACGAGGTTTCTTAGATTTCTTTAGCCTCTTGTCCTAAACATAAAATCACTATAATATTGATCAGCTGTCTTAATGTTGAGACGGTAACAATTTTTTTACTCATATTCTTCCATATTCTGATCTTTGACCCGAAATATTTAACTGGCATAATTATTGTAATTTTCATGAAAAGTTGACAACGTTCAACCGTTTTGGCATAATTTTATAACATTATGTTTTTGCAGCATCCATAACGTCATTTTAATATTTTTCAATGGTGAGTAAATGTGGTGAATTCAAATTTATTCTACGATTCGGTTAAGGGCAACCGACTAATTTGAACGTAATTTGCTTCATATACCGACAGTTAATAATGCCCAGAGCCATTTCATTGTTTGCCAATTTACAAATTTTTGAAAAACAATCTCTTATCCATGATTATGAAATTAAGTAAATGATTTATAAGCTTATGGTCAAGGAAAATACCATTCAACTTCAATTCCTCTGGATGAAGCTAGGCAACATATATTTGAACGCTTAATGGCATTATCCTATGCCCTACGTATTATTCCTTAAGTCAGTAATCTTCACTTTGTCTTTCTTGTGAATTGTAGTAAAAATATATGAGGGACCTTTATAGAAAAACGTCCGTGGTATCATAATCATGACTTCATACTACGTTACTTAGTGAAATGTACATACAATTACTATGACGCATTTCCTAGTTTATCTAACCTCAGCAAAAATGGAATATTTTGCACTAATACTAATGGAAGTTACAACGGTAACCTTTTTTGACACGTCCTCTAATTGAATATAAAAGAATAACAGGCTTATTAGTTGCTCAAGCAAAAACATACTTTTCACTTTTTACATATATTCCTTACTTACATATATTGCAAATTTTCAAGAAAATATTGCTGATGAAACTATTAAACTTGCTATTGTAGTTTCGTGTAGCCCCTGCAATTCTATTAGCTTCAGTTAACGTACCCTGATTCTGCATTTTTGAAGCGTAAACATTATTTGCTCTTGTTGCTGATGTTCATTTTTGTTTGCGAAATGTATTCCAAATGCATCATGTACAACATTTTTTGAAGAAGTGTGCCTTTGAAAAACCTTCAGAGGCTTGAGCAATCTTAATCCACACCCTGATATAAAGAAAGAATGAGAATCCGTTTACGCGTTCAGTGTGACTCCAGGATAAGTACTATTAGTCCATGTATACTAAAGAGATTGGTAAAACGTTTCACAAACATATTTTTAGCCAAACAAAATTTTATGTCCTCTTATCAGACATAAATATACACTCATTGAATAGAATTTCCTAAATTTGTGAGTAATATATCTTCAGTCAATATTTGGACTCAAAGTTTAGCAAAAACTGTTGAGAGACGGAATATTTTTAAAATGAAACAATATTTTTTTCATGATTTCAGTTCAAAATAAAGATACACAAAATAGGCATATTCCGAGATAATCTCCAACGAATTAGACTGTATTTTGGAGTGCTGTAAGGAGTTTTACGATAAATATAAGGAAATGTGTAGCGCTGAAATGTTACAACAAATGAAAAGAGGATCAAGGGGTGGATTAAAAAATATATTGTATCAAATTAAGTATCCCAAAACAGATTTTATACGTACTTGGGTATTTGTGTAACGGTGACATCAAACCTTTCATGATATACATTGGATATTTGAAAAGTTTAAGAGAAAATCCAATGTATTTGATAAAAAATTGCTATGAGAAGAGAGAAAGCATGATGATATGCTGACTGAATTAATTTGGAAGCATGATGATTCACGAAGAGACCAGGCAAGACTTGGGTTAATGGAAATGTACAGGATATCTGAGTTTCTCACGAAACGGAGGGAATTACTTTAGAACTACATATTATTCGCAGATTCACCGAGATAAAATGCGGGAAAAATGACTTGTGGCGAGGGGTTGGGAGCGTGGTGATCAATATGGTTCGAATCACGTGTTATGCTGGTGAGTGAAGGTCGGAGTGGTGTAAGTGCAACAAGTACCGCGTAGTTTCAGTGCTTTGATACGATACATATGTGGTAATGTAAATTAAAGCTGCAGGTGGTAGGCTATGTACAAATAAAAAAACGAGGTTGGAGTGAAACATTTTTATTGTGGGTTTTCATAAAATTATCATACTCGAACCTGTGACTTTCATCTGGAAAATGGCACTACAAATATTTTTTTATAAGGTAATCTACCGGTTAAGGTAGGTTTTTGGATGGACACAACTATCAAATAAATATTTTGTAACTTCAAACAAAATAAAATCCAGCAACCTACTCTGTATACATCAGGTCCCTCTTCATCTCTGTGTACTTCTTTCCTCCCTTCATCCCGTCCAACATCCCTATCCTGTTCCTGCCCTTTCCTCGTTTTTCTAACATTATCCCCTCTATTACCTTCTTCAACATCCTACTGCCGCTCAATACGCCTTTCAACAATTTTTCTTGCCTCCATAGGATTTCTCTCAACAAACCTCTCTTCTCGCCCACCATCTCTAGTACTTCCTCATTTGTTTTCCTTTCGGTCCACTTCACCTTCTCCATTTTTCTCCAGACCCACATTTCAAAAGCCTCCAATCTACGTCTATCCTCCTGCTTCAGCGACCACATTTCCGCGCCGTACATAGCTACGCTCCATATCAGAGTTTTTACGAGTCTTTTCTTAATCTCCCTACTCAACGTCCCCGTCATCAACTCTCTCCTCCTTGAGAAAGCTTCTTTGCCTAGCGCAATTCTTCTCCTTACGTCCCTACTACTTTGACCGAGTTGGTCCAAAACACTTCCGAGATATGTAAACTCTTCTACCTGCTCTATTTTTTCCCCTCATATTTTAATTAGCTTAGCCTTTTTCTTTCTGGTAAATAGCGTAATCTTTGTCTTGTTAATTTTGATTCTCATCCTATATTTATCGCACTGAACCTCCAATTCACTTAGCAATGCTTGCAACTCCTTGGCTGACTGAGCAACTAATGCTCGGTCATCAGCAAACCTAACCGATTTTACGAATTCCCCTCCGACTTTCATTCCTACCTCCAGTTCTTGCCATGCTTCTTTAATCTCCACATATACGTTAACAGCCCCGGTGACAATGGGCAACTCTGACTTACACCTCTTCCCAATACTGCCCATCCGGACTCTCCGTTCCCCACTCGCACCTGAGCAGTCTGAGACATGTACAGGCTGCGTACCAGTCTCTTATCTACCCAATCCATTCTTCTTTTCAGCAATACACACATTAGTTTTTCTCAACTCAGTCTATCAAATGCTTTTTCGAAATCTACAAAACAGGCAAAAACCTCCTGGTTGTATTCTATATTCCTCTCAATTAGTGATCTCATCACTGCAATGGCATCACGCGTACCTCTTCCCTTCCTAAACCCAAACTGATCATCCCCTAAGTAATCATTTGCCTTACTCTCTATCCTTTTGTTGATTATCCTGAGAATAACTCTAGCTGCGTGGGATATCAAACATTATTCTGTAATTCTCCCATGATATAGCCTTTACCTTTTTCGGAGTAGGAAGTTAAACTGATCTTACAAAATCTTCCGACCAGATTACTTCTTCATGGATACTACGGATCAGTCCATATAGAGTCTTCTTCCCACATTTTCCTAAACATTTCAACAGTTCTACAGGAATGTTTTCCACCCCCACGGCCTTATTTTCTTTCATCTCTTTTTATAGCCTTTCTATTTCATCGTCGAGTATGCCTGGACCTAAGCTATCTTTTTCTACGTCATGTTCCTTTTCTATGTCTAACCTTGTTGGTCTAAGTTCTCTACCATGCAGTGTTTCTATATATATTCCTTCCATCTCCCCTGGATCTTTTCTGTGGCAACTATTATCTTACCCCACTTATCTTTAACTGTTAGCACAAATCTTGCCTTCTTACTTCCTGATAGTATATTAACCTTTCTTTATAGCGCTCCATTTCACCCTTTCTCTGTAAACTTTCCATATCCCCGCACATTGCGTTTTCCACCATTCTTCTTTTGCTTAATTATAACAATTATATGGAACTAATAATTAATGTGTAAAATTATTTTAAATTTTACTTAACAATCGTATTGATGCTAAAACTGAACTAGATTTTTCCAATCGTTTTATCATTTCTCTAGAGAAAATATTCCATCCATGACTTAAGGTTAAATATTTTTGGTTTATTTAAATTATTTTTTAAAATCACTCATGATACCTGTGGAATTATTTAGTAGATTCATAATAATTAAATATACTCTTAAGCCTAATTTTTGACTGAAGACCATAATTGCGGAGAATATAAGGGAGACCAATGATAAAGGAAAGTTAATAATAAACTAAGAGAAGCACATAATGAAAAATGGGTTCCAGGAGAAAAATATAATGAAAGATTGGGTTGAAGAGGATAATTTAGAGAATGGCCAGAAATTATCCCTCGAATGGATGATCTTTTAAATCGTAAAATTTTCCACTCTTCATGTCCATCTAAATGCGGAAAAATTAGATAAATGATAAAACATAAGGAATGGATTCGTAAAGCGTGTTTTTAAAAAGTGAATTTCAAGTTGAAAATATGGCAGAAATGATCTTGTGTTTCTAGAATACGCTAATCAAATAATTATGAAGTGTGCTTTTAAGCTTCATGTTGTGATTAATTGTTGTGGTTCATTGATTTCACATTGTAAGTATTATTTTCATGCTATAAGCAAACCTTAATTCTTGGATATAGTTTATTTTTTTATGAGAAAAGATTAGGTGAAAGAATATTTTAAGGCATTGAATGAAATTTTTGCATATCAATTTACTCAGAAGAGAAATATGTGATCATAGTAACTCGTGTGATCTGTATTTTGATAACTTATAATTTTTTTGACCCTAAGAGTATATTTATAGGAATGCAAGAATAGCCAAGTCAATGCTAAATTAAAAAACAGTAGTGATGATCTTGATGGCATGCAAGATTTCCTAATCATCAATTATATTGTTAGGAACCATATTGCATGATTATCATTGTCATGGCTATTTAGGATATATTATCTTTGATTCAGATGAAGGAACTCTTTTGATGATTCAGAGGAAGGTGTGGTCAAAGGCAAAGTGATTCGATGTCACATAAAAATATTTTTGAACTTTACCGAGTGATTTCTTTAAATAAAAAGGTAGAAAAATATTCGGGAAGTTATTGTCATGCATTTGACAGCTAATGTATTCCCAAGGATGATAACCTGAATGGAGCCAACATATTTCAACTAATTGAGTAATCAGTAGAACTATGTGAATAATTTTAGATACCCTGCCTTCCCTGATACATAATTTTCAGAAACGAGAAAAATATTTTAAATCTAGAATTTATGGTTTATTTATGAAATCAGAGTACATTTTCCTGTCTGTTGGTTAACTACAAGCTCTGTAGTTGTAAAATTGAAGTAATGACGAGTAAAAATCCAAGAAAGTACACTGTATAATTTATACTGAACTTAGAACATCAGATAAATGATTAACTTGAAGAGAAAAATGATAATTTAGAAAAAATCTTTTACTTATTAAATTTGTGTATGGATCCGTAGTCACTCCGAATAAACTCAGTGATGAATGCTTGAGAGAATTGTAACGCTAATAATCATGTATATTTTAACTGAACACTGCATCATGTTTTGTATGAAATGTGTGCTTCTCTTTCATCTGCACAAATAAATATTTCGATAATTACAATAAAAAAATCGAACAAAAATATTTGTATCGTTTAAATGGAATTATTTTGCCTTATGAATTTAATTGAAATAAATAGAGTTGGGTTTACAGGCCGATTTTGGTAATAACTTATTCCTGAAATTGCCTCAATATTGCACGCTAGGGGAAACAATATTTTTTAATTTTTCATTAAGTAACCGAAAGTACATGAAGACTTTTTTAATAGAATACTTACGTGAAATAAGTTACATTGTCACCTGGGAGACGTAAAATGTAATTAATGAAAGATGCTAGGAAATAACTAATTTTGACCTCATGATATGCCCCTATTTCTACCAAATCCGTTTTATTTTCCATAATGTAATCATTCTGAGTAGCACTAAATATATGGTACATATTACATACACCGTTAACAGCTTGAATATGAAATTAAGGATTACATTTTGTAGCAATACATTTTTCTGGATAAAGTTAGATACAATAATTACAATATTGTATCGGTAAACTATCTGTTTTTAGATAATTTAGCTAATCCTGCTTTAATCCTGCAAAAATACCGCAGACCATAGCTACCATAATCCAACCCAATTGGAAACTAATACAGACAGATCATGAATATACCACCATGCATATTTTTCCCTGCACAGTTTGACCTGTTCAATGGTCTCAATTTGGTATATTTTTTCCTGTGGAGATACCGAGGAATTATCATTCCATTAAAACTTTTGAGGATTTTTAAGGAACGGTAGCGGCACCGGATTTGGATTTCGTAATCAATCACAATTCCTCGCTGCTTAATATAAATTCGACTGTCGTGGGCACTCGTTCTGATAGCCATTCATTTCCGCAGCCTTTCCCAATTTCCGCGATTTATATTTTTTGATCAGAGCAATTTTTCATGCACGAGCTCATTTTTCAAGTTTAGACGAGGTCTCGCACACTCCATTGATCATGCAATCAATTTCGGAAAGCAAGTCCTTCTCTCCCTTTATCATTTACTCATTCCATTTTCCTACCTCTCCCTCATTTGCAGCCTTCTATCTCAAAAACGAACCGAACCTTGAGGTATGTTCGCGTGGAGGGGAGCAAAAAAACTTTCTTGCTAGCGGCCCCACAATTCGACGCTCGTATTGTTCCGTGTGTGAGTGGAAACGGCCGTTTATAAGTCGGCGTATGTGTGTCCCTTTGCAACGGATACTCCACCTCGAAGAACGAACTCCTTACGGATCCATCTGTAGTAATGGCATCTCACTACCGAGCCACCGCAAGAACGTTGACGCTGTTTCACCGAATGATATTTTTTGCCGTTGCCACCGAAAAGATCTCGCCGCCGCTTCCTTCCTCCTCCCGGGGCATTGTGGGAGCGTTCGGGGAGGGATTTGGGGATGGAAACTGTTGAACTCGTTGAAAGAAACCCGCGGCTGATGTGCTCCCATAAGACGCGGGGTAGGCGTCATTTTCCTTAATGATCAGGTTTTGCAAGGCGGCACGAAAGCGAGGGTGGGTCTGGAATAGGGCCGGATTGGAAAAAAATTCGATCCATTAATTTGGATACGTATTTGTATCTATATTATATGTGTGCATATATATATACACACATACATGCATGCATATCCATGGTTTTGTTGTACCTACATTTACACAAGGCTTCGAGATTCTCTCTGTTTTGCAGCGGAATGTTTGTGTGTCGCGAATTTGACATCCACCGTTATAATAGTTTCCTTGCTGCCAAAAATAGAATACCCTTACGCGTCCTCACCGAGAGTCTTAGCGTCATTGTAACTGAGCAAGGGGATGTGGTGGGGGAAGTCACTATAGGAGGCCTCGGCTCCTTTTGCAATAGACAAAATGCCATTCCGCATCAAGGACTCCTCTCTTCCTCACACGCAGTCCTACCTTTTCTTCGCTAAAACACCAAAGTGACATCCTTCATCGCTAATCCCTGGATTCAACGCCCGCAATAGAATGAGGCGTAGCAAGCCGTGGGAAACAATGCTGTCCAAGGGGGGTGAGATAGAGAGCAAGTGCTTTCGCCTCTCTCTGCATTTCTCTCTCCTCTCTGCTCCTCATGAGTCGTCGCGCATCTTCACAAAGGAGTGGGATTAATTGGCGCCGCGGATGTAACTCAAGGCCCCCTTATTTTCCTCCCCCCAGCCCTCCCGCATCGAACCAAACCACCCGCCGCGCGCATCTCCCACCACCTCCTCCTGCCGCGCCCCGCAATTCTCTCTCCCTCCCCTGGGGAGAGCTCCCGACCCCGCTCCCGATCCCCGAGCCCCCCTTCCGCGCTCCATCCCCCACCGAGGGAATGCGTACACCTGCCGCTCCTTACACCCCCACACCCTCTTCTCCACCTCACGGCCCTTTAAAAAAAACCCTTTCTCGCCCGCTCAAACCGCTCCACCCCGCCCCCACGCCAAAACGACTACTCTAACCTCACCGCACAAACGGTGGGGGCATGCCGCGGCATCCCAGTCGTTTCATCTTCGCTTTTGATCCCGTTCTCACGAGCCGAGTGTCTCCACCCTCCCTCCCGCAGGCCTTCTCACTCCAAAGTACCCCTGTCCATTTTCACCCTCCCCGTCCGCGCCGTTCCTCCGAGGTGGAATTCCCTTCTTTTGCATCGTCTCCATATTTCCCAACAAATTAATCGGTTCGGGCGACGAGGAGGAGGAAGATGTGGAGGGAGGCCTTTTACCTCCGACGCTCGCTCTCTCTACCGCTCCCTTTTTCATCCACCGCTTTTGTCTTGCCGCGTTCCCCGCACCCTCCCTACCCTCACTCTCCCTCAACCCCCCTCCGGTTGAGGACCCAACATTCCCCATCCCCTGCATCCCTTTCCACACCCAGCCACAGACGGCACCCTTCTCCCTCCTCGGATAGAACGCGTGCAATTTCTCATCATTAATTCTCTCATCCACTTTTATCCGGAGCCTCCACCCCCTCTCCAGGAGCGCGAAACTCCAGTCTCTCCGCTCCTCCCTCCGTCCTTCACCCCTTCCCCTAAACCAACTCCATGTTTGTTTCGGAATCCGTCTCTCCGCAACCTCCTCCATCTTTGTGGAAGGGCGGAATCGTTTCTCACTCTTCTGCTTCATTCTCCGCATCCATCTCTCTCTTTCTGTCTCTTTCGCCCTGTTGCCAGGACTCGATTTATATTTGGTGGCATCGTGACCGCGGGTGTTTTCGCCTACGTCGGAAGGTAAGCTTGGAAGACCAAGCTGAATTAAAGGTCGAACTTGCCTCAGTTAAAGATGGAGCATGCGAGATAATTGTCCATTATATGTCATTATACATAGTTATAATTGCACTTCTTCAGTATTAAATTGTCAGTTAAGGGAATCTGTTTACGTAAACTTTTTATAGGTTTGGGTTTTCAATAATATGGATTATAGTTGTTAAAATTATTTAGCATGCCGTTTAAGGAGCATTTAACTCTTTCCATTAAGGAAAAAACCTGATTATCTTACACAAGCGGTATTAAAATTTGGCAATGGAATATTTCTGCTACTTGTTTGTTTCTGGATTACTGCAACACTATTAATTAAAAATAGATTGGGGATATTTGTAGAATTAACTCAGAACTTTGTTTTGTAAAAAAACGAGGACAAGATGAATTATTTTTCCTCACTCAGTTCTAAGACGAGAGATACTTCAAGATTGTATAATTATCAATTTAAAAGGTTTTTATGCATCTCATGCCCCGTTGAAAGCACGTGGCGTCTTATTTTAGTTCATGTTCCCCGACATTCATCCTCTTTTCTCATGCCCTTGCTCTCCGCTAGCAATTTCCACTCAAGCGTCCGTGCATCTCATTTCCCCTGCCTATCCCTCCTCCTTTTCAGAATCCCCCTTTCATCTCCTCTCTTCCTGCGGTCCTCCTTTCTCACATCTTCCCTTCGCTCTTACCCCCTCGTCGACATACCCACTCACCCCCATCCACGCTCACCATCCCTCGCACCCTCCTCTCTCACTCTTCCTTCCCTTTTCCATGCTGAAAACGGCAGGGGCCTCGGAATCAGTCAGTGCCAGGACCGCTCTTTTGTCAGGGCGGATTCCTCGGTCGGTTGGGCGTCAATTAAAAAGGCCGGGGGTCGAGAAAAAGGATCTCGCAAGGAAAGGGAGTGAGTGGTGGCGGAGGCGGGGTTGAAGGGGTGGGTCGTGGATGGGAGAGGGGGCCATGTGTACGTATGCCGGGAGATCGGGGGGACCCAAGGGGGGTGGTTTGGTTCTCCTCCTGTGGGTGAAGGAAGAGAGGAAGGAGGGGGTGGGCAAGGAACTGAGGGGTAAAGAACTATGTGAAGCGGAGATGGTATGGAAAGAGACAAGTAGCTCCATCACCCGTCGGTCGACTATACTTTTCCCCCAGCCCCCCGTCATCCTTCACTCCTTCCTCCTTTCCCTATTTCTTGTCTTATCCTTCCGACTTTCCATGTATTTTTTTCATCTATTGCTCAAGGAATGTCGAAAATGTAATCTGCTGGGGAAAATCCTCCCGGACCTTATCTCAAGAAGCAAAGAATATCATTTAAGTTGAAGATTTGTGATTATTTCATGTATATGCTTTGAAATTTGACGGATTATAGTTGTCAGTTACGAATTGAAGATGTCGAAACTATATTTTACCTAAAATGGTAAAATTACAAATTAAGTCAGATGGATAAAATTAATAAATGGTAGAGAACTAATCCGTACACTAAGAGCGGACTATTACTTGAAAATTGTCCGTATAAAACCTGAATTGAAGTCCTTTTATTACTTTCCATTTCCGAGTGTAAACAAAATACCTTATTCCTTTTAGTCGTTGTCGGACCATTTTATATATATGAAAAGAAAATATTTTTGCTACATATTTTGTCAAAGTATTGGTCTCTCTTTAAATTGATAGAATATTCCTGAATATGTTATGTGGGAAATGTTTTCAAGTCTTTAAGAATGACGGAAAATATTTTTATCAAGTTAATAATTTTAGAAAAAAAATTAAATGAGCTGCAGTTACGTAGGTAAAGTGTTCATAAAGAATTTATGCAAACTTGGTGCATAAGTGCAATGGGAAGATATTTAGAGCTAGTTAAGAGGCCACTTTATTGACTACAAGTAGATAAATATCTATTTCTTACCTGTTGTGATCCACTTGAATGATTTATATGCTGTAAATATTTTATTACTTAAATCACTTATACAAATTTTGTGATCAATTAAATTTCAAAGACTATCAGCTGCCATTATAGGATCATTGTACTTAATATTGAAACTGTAATATCACTTAAGATTTAAATATTGAAAATTAAGAACGCAGGTAAATAGAGCGTAAATCTCACAAAACCGTTTTTGTAATGAATAATGACAACATACTATTTCTTTAATTAAATCAGTTAATAGTTTTTCTGCATGCAATGGGAAAAGTATTATTTGATGAGGAAAATAAATTATTTATTTATCAGGCCCTTAATCATAATTAGTCTTTGAAATTATGTAATTAATCCTTCACCTAATTTAAAATTATTTCTCTGTTCGTATTCAATAATGACTCAGTCGATATTCCTTAGCAATCGAAAGAACAAATTTTCTCTTGCACCCAAATTTCATGCAAACTGTGATTCATTGTAGCATTTGATTCTTCTGAAGCATATCAATGGCTCCGGAGATGAAGATATTCCGCATCCGTGCCTCATTCAAAGATATCAGCCAGTTAGGGGATGAATTGTGTGGAGACTTCAACGCCCGCAAGGAGTGAATAGGCGACAATTCCCTACTGCTATCGAATTCAAATGAGCCAACCGCTCATCTTGTAACGAAGGTCCCAAAGAATACTCCACTAATGAGATGTTTTTCGACAAGACTCTCGAAAGATATCGCGGAGGAGGATTGATATAAATCGAGGCCTCGAGCCAACACCAGCTACCGAGGGTGTACACAGTCTAAGAGCGGTTCGGCGGGTGCCTTAGTTTGGCGAATGTCGTCGGGTGATTTTTATCGCTGAGTCCACTTCACAATGGCTCGGCGTGGGAATCGCCACTTTGAAAAAAAAGAAAAAATCCACAATGTCGCAACACTACGTAAAAAAGAGAAGCTAAGGGGTAGGAGATAGGTAACATCCGAGGACATGGAGGTGATCGAGGGTGAGATGGAGGGTGTAAGAGAGAAGAGGGATTCCGAGAGTGGAAATGAGAGTGTGGCCGAGTGGGGCGCCCCTTAATGTCGGAGGAGAGGGCCCGGGCGCGCGCCCGCCCGCCCGTGTGCGAGTATGTGTGCGTGAGCGCCTCTCTGCTTCCAAGGTGATTAAACCCGTCCGACCACTCACTCCACTGGAAGATCTCTCCCCATCGCCTCCACCACCATCATCATGGGGCCTCCTTCCATCCCCGGGGTAACACAGAAACAGAAAAAGGAGGCTGGGGGAGGGAGGGAAGTGAAACGACTTTCGAAGGAGAAGAAGAAAAAAATAACAGAAGAATAAAAGAAAGAACCTCCTCCTCTCTCACGCATTGGACTTAAAAAAATCCCAACTACCCTTCTACCAAACCATCGCTCCCTTTCCTGCCTCTCTCTCTATCTTCCTCTTTCCATGGTCTTTTTTTGTTCTTTCTTCGGCTCTTCAGTACCGGATCGTCCCACTCCCACTAGTTCCTTTGGATTCCCTTTACTTCTTTCTCTCTCTCACTCTATTCGCCTGCTTCCTCCACGGATTGGTTTCTAAGCAACGCAGGTGCTCAGTCCCACCCCTTTTCCTACCACCACCACCTCCCTCTCTCTCTTCATCTCCAATCCCCCAAGTTCTCCTCCTCCTTCCCATCAACTCTTCAATCTATTCCATCTCCCTGGTTGCGTCTGTGTGTGTGTGAGAGAGAAGGGGAGAAAACCCCTCGCCCTAACCCCCTGCCACCTCTCCTCCCTAACCTCCCCCGCACCACCGTCCCTCGCGTTCCCTCCTTCGCCCGTTAATGAGGACGTGGGAGTGGCCTGCGCATCATTCAAAGGCGGCCAATCACGCGGACTCCGGCGCTGGACGGGATGACTGATTGGGGGAGAGGCAGAGAAAAATCGGCGTGGAGAGTGGGGTCTGACTGGAGAGGTAAGGAGTCGTTTGAGCGGGGGGGAGAGGGGAATAGATGGAGGTGGTGGTGGTGGGATGGAGAGGATCGGAAAAAGGCGCAGATCTCGCAGGGTGGCAAAGGAGGATGGGGAAGGAGCTGGAGAGGGATATGGCGGTGTCTATGTGGCGGACTTTAGGGTTGGTAGAATGGTATCTCCCCGATATCTAATAGTTCATAGTAAGCAGGGGGTGGGATGAATGAGGTGGCATAGTAGGAGAAATGGTAGGCATACAGGGCCTACCTCCCTTCTCGAAATGGGACAGTCCATGGGAGCTACAGTGGTGGTTACGCTCCATTTCCATGTGCGATTCGGAATTCGGGATGGGGTAAGGATTGATTTATGGCGGCGAGTGCAATGAAAAAGAGAAATATCCTTCTAATATCCGTGGGATGTCTTCCGGCTCCAAGATTTTTTATCTCTCCCTCTCATTTGCGGTTTCCTCCCACGCCTCTTTTTCGCAACGGGCAAAATTTTCGTTGTGGTATTTTCGCCAGATGCACACTACCGATACGGAAGATGCTGAAGGATTTCGACAAAAAAAGTTCGGGACGAAGGCTCCTATAATTAGGAACGAGGCATATGGCATTGCCAGATAAAGACTGATTGCGGTGGGTCACTGGAGAAATTCCTCACCTCGAAATAAATTTCCCATCACTTTTAAGTGATGGTTTGGTGCCTGTAGAAACAAGAGAAATTTTCGAACACTTTATCACTTTCCCATTTCGATGCCATTACTTATGCTATTGAAATTTGTACTATAAACAAATATTCATAAAATTTAATAGTATATACCTACAGATAAATAAAAATAGGAACATATAACTTACGTTACTTATTTATTAATTTGAGAAAATGACGCATACCTATGTATTTCCTATGGTCACAAAAATATCATTCTTTCCTCCGTTTATACATAGATAAGAACAATAAATTATTTTATTCCGAAACTGTGTCGTTACTGTCAAATTATGATATTTGTGCACGCTCAAAGGTTGGCCAAAGACGCAAATGAAAATAATTTTCAATTTTTAGTTAGCAACAATATTTAGCTTACACATGCAACTCTATTAAAAAAGACTTTTAAGATATTTAAAATTTTCAAATTAGTGTAGAAATAAACCAACATTTTCTATTTCCACAATGTTCATCAAATACCTATTGTTTTTACATATTTAAGCATAGATAACTTAGGTACGATCCTATAGGTGTGATCAATATTTCAAACTTTAAACTTCTTGACTTTTAAACTTTGTTCTGAGACACATTTTTCCCATTATTAGTTAATATTTAATAATATTGAACTTTTATCAGGCGGAAATATGGTCATGTAAATATTATATAGTAAAAAATTGATTGAATAATTAATAAATGGCTGTCTTTTTATTTGTTCCCAATGGTAATGTAGTAAGGAAAGTACCGCCATAGGGTTCACTTCAAAGATTGGCTTAGTTTGGTGCCTTTACCAATCGGGGAAGGAAAAACCAGTCCATATCCCTGTGAACCCATATCCCATATCACGGTTAACTGAAATGGAAAAGGCTCGGCAAGAGCACAGGTTCTCAATTTTGGTTCGGAATGCGATAGTGAAATATTGTTTCTCTAAAATTTAGAATTCAGCAACTGAGGAAACGAAAATTTGTATATTTAAGACATGACTTAGATCAGAAAAATATTTGGATATTGAGAAGAAGTACTTGTTTCACGTTTTTCGCGAAAAAGGGACAGTAATTTTGATAAAAAGGAGAATTTTGAATAGTTTAAACCCTAAAATTGAGTTTTCCAAATCTCTTTGACGGAAGTATACTCTTTGAATAAGAGGTTGGGAAATTCACTTATCATTTTTTAAATTTGGATATGCATGTGCTAAATAACTATTTACATACCCTTTTTACTAAATATTTTCATAGTGCGTTGGTAATTAATAAAAATTTTATTCGCGTGACTGGAATTTTTATACCTAATTTAGGCTAATTTTAATGCATAAAAATGCTCAGGTAAAGGTTTCCTGGATCAAAAGTTTGTTAGTAAAATAATTTGAAAATATTTTAAAAGTAGCACCAATGTCAACGACTTACTGTGTGAATCAATTGAGGTAGGGGCATTCGACTATAGAAAATTTCTCTTCTTTTATCTGGAAGTCCATATTTCCAATTATTTAGTTGAGTATCACTTTTTTGCTCATTACCGTTTGCTTAAAGGAGCTCTACGGAAAAAAAGTGATGCATGCCAAAGAAACACCTTTCGGCGGACCGCAGTAATACTTGCACAGTAATAATAAACTTTTTTCTGTAAGTCTACTATATGAAAACCTTTCCTTTTTGTTAGAAATTTACACTTCATGGATAGCGGGCGTTTTTGAGGATGATTAAAGAGCTTTAGGATGCGATTTGTAAAGTTGTTACAG
Organism: Hetaerina titia; assembly: GCA_037158775.1. Classification (NCBI taxonomy): domain Eukaryota; kingdom Metazoa; phylum Arthropoda; class Insecta; order Odonata; family Calopterygidae; genus Hetaerina; species Hetaerina titia. The sequence goes on from CM073769.1 coordinate 126,437,322, forward strand.
AAATATTGAAGTGGATAAACCATGTTCCTAAATTAAGATGGTAAAATGTTTTTCATCTTGAACTTTATCTTATTTGTTCTCTTGAATGATAATTACCTCATTAGTCAAAGATGTGTCGTTCCTTACAGTTTCTTAGATTATGGAACTAATTATTCGCGTGCCTTGACGTGTAAAAGCAGTTAAATACAATAAAAAGTGTCCTTTTCCCAAGGTATGTAGGTGTATGAATACCCAATTAAAATATGGGATATTTTCGAAAATACTTGTCAATACATGCCTACTATTGGCTCATAATATCCCGGTAATTCTCAATTTTTGCAAATAATTATTCTTTTTTTTACAATAACCGAATATCTTAAAATAAAAATATCATAGAATTAGACAGAATAGAAACACCTTACAATAAATTACTACGTAAAGTTCTCAAATTGTTCAAGTATCTACAGATGGTGAGGTAAGGGTACACCAAGTAAAAGAAAGAACACAGAATAGCCGATGCTCGGTTAGAAATAACAATTTTGTACAGAAATTATTGTTATGCATTATTTTATGCGTAGTGTTTTGGAGTTAGTATCAATTTGTCCTTTTCATGAGCTTAGAAACAGTTCACGTGAATGTAAACAGAAAATATTTTCTATTTCTTCTCTTTCTTAAGGAATTGATCAAGCAAAACTTAAATTATGTTCTGCCATGTTAGAAAGCTTTGTTTGTTGACCGATATGCGAGCCCGTGTGAATGTCGCTTTCTTAAGGTACATTTCTGCTGGTGACATCTTATATATGATATTTAATATCCGGATGTCACTTTTGCTGATTGGTCGAAGACATTCACTTGACTAATCTTAAAGATCGTTGATATCAGAATCAGGAACTTAAAACCGAAAGATATTAATATACTGTGAGTTGAATTACCAACATAGTAAAAAGATCAATCTAGCCTAAGTATATTTCAATTTCAGCCAACGATCTGGCTTCAATTACCCAGTAAGATCAAAAAACGTAAAAATAACTCAGCTTGGGTGTCCAGTTTCACACGGAATTGAACTGAAAACCTTCGATACGCTCTATCCATTTGACTTCCTCATCCCAGAAATGTACTTTATTATTTAAGTTTTTAAGGACATTTGGATATCTAATAAAATAAAATTAGCTTCACGAAAAATATAAATTAACTTGTATAACGTGGTATCCAGATTTACTTTGTAGAAGCGTTCCATGACTCAATGGAATACATTTTCTATTTTCACATGAACTTATATGGAAGTATAAAGTGTATTCCTTTGAGTCATAAATTAACTTACAAAATGCAAAATTTGTATGTGAAGTTCTCACATTCAGTTCATTAGGGAGCCAAGAGAATCTTAGTTTTTGTTTTCAGGATATTCATTTTTTACTTAGTAACAAAATTTTACACAACCACATACCCTACGAGATATTGTAACCTCTTTCATTTGAAATACGAAAAAATGCAAAAATAAAACGTTGCTGGACGTGATACAGTAGTAGAATTACTTGTGAAAAAATTACAATTATAATCTAAGGACGTAAAGTGAACTATGAATCATTATTTTTGTTAAATACACATACACATATGTTCTTTGATTGTGGGAATTTATTTTATATCCTTTACCTATCATAATATCTACATAACCTTTGTATTCGGAAATTTATGAAGCAGGCAATTATTCTTTGTTGGAAGATTGTCCTTCATCAACTACTGCTAACTATCGTTATCATTTCAATCATATGTTCATGATACTCTCGAGTAGAAATTGTCTATCTTAACCTAAGATTCATTTCATTCTAAAGAAATATATTTTCTGCACTAAGTGGTAATTTATGTAGGTGGAGAAATGCATTCAAAGAGGCCATTGAGTTGCAACTGATCTTATCTGATTAATCTGATAATGGTAATATAGTTCATTTATTTAACGATGGAATTAATTGATTTGAGTCATTCAGTTATCATCTTCAATTTATTATAAATTTTAACTGATGTACGAGCCAATAATGACGTTCTAATGTGTTAGTGCGTCGGATAATGGATTCAGGTAATAACTTCAATTAAAATTATTCCTAGGTTTTTGATCTGCTGTTACGTGCTTAAAATACGTCTTTGAGAACAATATTGTATTGATATTACTTATGGGATACAATGCAAAATGTCTTCATTTTAGACCTCTTTAAATCTTTGCTAAAATTAATACAAAGGAAGTCCATTACGTGAGTTACCATGTACACAATGTAACCAAAATCAGGATAAGGAATGAATGATGAAAATGACGGCATAGTAGTATTTTCAGGTTGTCAAAACTATATATGAGAAACTTCAAAAACTTTCTCTTGGTATTCTCCAATAGGATATCACGACTCCTCACCACAAAATTCGATAGCAGAGAAGCAATTACTAAATATTTTGATTAATATTTACATGATAAAATGTGTTTGAATAGTCACACCTTTCAATAAAGGTATTGAAGTAATTAATGCAATTAGCCATCTAAAGATCCTTATGCCCGACATTTTCAGGCCACGACAAGAGCTTTTAGGGGGGAAAGTTAGGGCACAAGCATTAATTCGTAGTTAATGTCTTGTACATAAATGTCAGTACACATTTGCAAATACGTGAATGTACGTAGAGCTTTACGCGTACTCTAAACACTATGCCAATATGGATTCTATACTCGAGTTCAGTTGTAGATTTTTCTTTTTTAATGAAGAAATTGGCAGTTGTTACGTGCCTAATTATTATTATTATTTTCATTATGATATATTAATATATTGTTGAAGAGGGTAATAGAGGGGAGAATGTTGGGCAAGCGAGGTAAGGGTAGGAACAGGATAGGGATGTTGGACGGGATGAAGGGAGGAAAGAAGTACACCGAGATGAAGAGGGACCTGATATAGATTAGTTTGCTAGGTGGGGAGTCACAAAATGTTTATTTCATAGTTGTGTCCATCCAAAAACCTACCTTAACCGGTAGATTACCTAATAATAATATTAATATATGATATATGATGATGATATACTAATATGATTGTGTCATGCAAAGGGAGAGCGAATAGTTAAGATGGGTATCCACCTTTTATTTAATCCTGATTGTGCTATTTTCCAATATTATGTGGAGTGATGACAATTCACTCGGTTTTGATAATAAACTCCGTTGTTGAGTGCGTCTTAAAGAGTTTTGGTCTTGCTCAATCTCTTAATGACTATTCAGGTTGATTATTTTTGCAATAAATATTAAAAATACCTCATTCATAAAATCTTTTGAGTGTGAAGAATTCGTGGAATAAAAATACATAATATGGTATACATGTTGCCGAGTGGAGTTCTTAAAATATGTATCCTCCCGTTTCAATAATAAGTACTTCCAATCTAATTCCTTAAAATACTCGTCTGGCTACCTCCTATCACGCAGCTATTTTAACTTCAAAAATTTTCTAATTCCTTTATGAGGGTATTCTCCCGTCGACCATAAATACTTGGCAAACTAAAGTAAAGTAAAACCTTGTTTTTATTAAATTTTCCTTTAAGCTGTGTAATGACGCCAAGCTTCTTTGTGGTTTTACCGCGCATTCATCTGAATTTGTTCTCTGTGTAAGGCTTAATGGAAGTGTAATATCCGAGCATTCGATCTCTGCTTAGTGAATTAACTCAAGCCCCTTTGTTATATGGGTACATCTTCTTCCTCGTCTTCTTCGTCCAATCCAAAACGTCAATACTTCCTATTTACATGTGTTTAAATTTTACCCCTACTCGTTATTCCAATTCATAATATGTTCTAAATCACCAAATAATAGCGGTTAATCCGTTGATATCATTACTTGTCTCAAAATCACCTTTGTGTACACAATTAGGCCAAGGCTGATACTTACGTGCGAACTTAGGTCGATAATGTAAATCAATGTCCCTATAAAACTCTCCTGGAGAACGCATATGAATATAAAAAAGATATGTATCATTGATTTTATTGTATTTCACGCCTACTCATTGCCAACTAATAAAAATCTACCAAACGTACTAAATACCAAAGCATATGAAATACATAAGAATTTATTAACATATAATATCGATGTATCGAAAAATGTAAACACAGAGTTAGGCAAAATGAAGTACAAAGAGTTAAACAATAAATTGAGAAGGGCCACAAATAAAGCAAAAGAAGAATGGTGGAAAACGCAATGCGAGGATATGGAAAGTTTACAGAAAAAGGGTGAAATTGGTGCTCTATACAGCAAGGTTAAGTTATTATCGGGAAGTAAGAAGGCAAGATCTGTGCTCACAGTTAAAGATAAATGGGGTAAGATAATAGTTGAACCAGGAAAAATCCAAGAGAGATGGAAGGAATATATAGAAACACTGTATGGTAAAGAACTTAGGCCGACAAGGTTAGACATAGAAAAGGAACATGACGTAGAAGAAGATAGCTTAGGTCCAGGCATACTCGACGATGAAATAGAAAGGGCATTAAAGGAGATGAAAGCAAATAAGGCCGTGGGGGTGGACAACATTCCTGTAGAAATGTTGAAATGGTTAGGAAAAGGTGGGAAGAAGGCCATATATGGACTGATTCGTAGTATCTATGAGAAAGGAATCTGGCCGGAAGATTTTGTGAGATCGGTGTTAGTTCCTATTCCAAAAAAGGCAAAGGCTTCGTCATGTGAGGATTACAGAAAAATAAGTTTGATATCCCACGCAGCTAAAGTTATTCTCAGGATCATCAACAAAAGGATAGAGAGTAAGGCAAATGATTACTTAGGGGACGATCAGTTTGGGTTCAGGAAAGGAAGAGGTACGCGTGATGCCATTGCAGTAATGAGATCACTAGTCGAGAGGAATATAGAATACAATCAGGACGTTTTTGCCTGTTTTGTAGATTTCGAAAAAGCGTTTGATAGAGTGAATTGGGAAAAATTAATGCGTGTATTGCAGAAAATAGGAATGGATTGGAGGGACAGGAGACTGATCCGCAACCTGTACATGTCTCAGACTGCTCAGGTGCGAGTGGGGAACGGAGAGTCTGGATGGGCAGTGTTAGGAAGAGGTGTAAGGCAGGGTTGCCCATTGTCACCGGTACTGTTCAACGTACATGTAGAGGAAATGATTAAAGAGGCATGGGAAGAACTGGAGGTAGGAATGAAAGTCGGAGGGGAACTCGTAAAATCGGTTAGGTTTGCTGATGACCAAGCATTAGTTGCTCAGTCAGCCAAGGGGTTGCAAGCATTGTTGAGTGAATTGGAGGTTCAGTGCGATAAATATGGGATGAGAATCAATATTAATAAAACAAAGGTTATGCGATTTTCCAGAAAGAAAAAGGCTAAGCTAAATATTAAAATAGGCGGGGAAAGAATAGAGCAGGTAGAACAGTTTACATATCTCGGAAGTGTTTTGGACCAATACGGTCAAAGTAGTAGGGACGTAAGGAGAAGAATTGCGCTAGGCAAGGAGGCTTTCTCAAGGAGGAGGGAGTTGATGACGGGGACGTTGAGTAGGGATGTTAAGACAAGACTCGTAAAAACTCTGATATGGAGCGTAGCTATGTACGGCGCGGAAACGTGGTCGCTGAAGCAGGAGGATAGACGTAGATTGGAGGCTTTTGAAATGTGGGTGTGGAGAAGAATGGAGAAGGTGAAATGGACCGAAAGGAAAACAAATGAGGAAGTAGTGGAAATGGTGGGTGAGGAGAGGGGTTTGTTGAGAGAAATCCTATGGAGGCAGGAAAAATGGATGAAAGGCGTATTGAGCGGTAGTGGAATGTTGAAGAGGGTAATAGAGGGGAGAATGTTGGGCAAGCGAGGTAAGGGTAGGAACAGGATAGGGATGTTGGACGGGATGAAGGGAGGAAAGAAGTACACCGAGATGAAGAGGGACCTGATATAGATTAGTTTGCTAGGTGGGGAGTCACAAAATGTTTATTTGATAGTTGTGTCCATCCAAAAAAACCTACCTTAACAGGTAGATTACCTAATAAAAATATCGATGTATAGAGAGTAAGGCAAATTATTACTTAGGGGATGATCAGATTGGGTTTAGGAAGGAAAGAGGTACGCGTGAAGCCATTGCAGTAATGAGATCACTATTTTAGAGGAATATAGAATACAACCAGGACGTTTTTGCCTGTTTTGTAGATTTCGAAAAAGCGTTTGATAGAGTGAATTGGGAAAAATTAATGCGTGTATTGCAGAAAATTGGAATGGATTGGAGGGACAGGAGACTGATCCGCAACCTGTACATTTCTCAGACTGCTCAGGTGCGAGTGGGGAACGGAGAGTCCGGATGGGCAGTGTTAGGAAGAGGGGTAAGGCAGGGTTGCCCATTGTCACCGGTGCTGTTCAACGTATATGTGGAGGAAATGATTAAAGAGGCATGGCAAGAACTGGAGGTAGGAATGAAAGTCGGAGGGGAATTCGTTAAATCGGTTAGGTTTGCTGATGACCAAGCATTAGTTGCTCAGTTCGCCAAGGGGGTGCAAGCATTGCTGAGTGAATTGGAGTTTCAGTGCGATAAATATGGGATGAGAATCAATATTAATAAAACAAAGATTATGCGATGTTCTAGAAAGAAAAAGGCTAAGCTATATATTAAAATAGCCGGGGAAAAAATAGAGCAGGTAGAGCAGTTTACATATCTCGGAAGTGTTTTGGACCAATACGGTCACAGTGGTAGGAACGTAAGGAGAAGATTTGCGCTAGGCAAGGAGGCTTTCTCAAGGAGGAGGGAGTTAATGACGGGGACGTTGAGTAGGGATGTTAAGACAAGACTCATAAAAACTCTGATATGGAGCGTAGCTATGTACGGCGCGGAAACGTGGTCGCTGAAGCAGGAGGATAGACGTAGATTGGAGGCTTTTGAAATGTGGGTGTGGAGAAGAATGGAGCAGGTGAAATGGACCGAGAGGAAAACAAATGAGGAAGTACTAGAGATGGTGGGGGAGGAGAGGGGTTTGTTGAGAGAAATCCTATGGAGGCAGGAAAAATGAATGAAAGGCGTATTGAGCAGTAGTGGAATGTTGAAGAGGGTAATAGAGGGGTGAATGTTGGGCAAGATAGGTATGGGCAGGAACAGGACAGGGATGTTGGCCGTGATAAAGGGAGGAAAGAAGTGTACAGAGATGAAGAGGGACCTGATATAGATTAGTTTGCTAGGTGGGGAGTCACAAAATGTTTATTTGATAGTTGTGTCCATCCAAAAACCTACCTTAAACGGTAGATTACCTAATAATAATCGATGTCCCGTGTTAATATTAGTTTATTAGCGTGAATAATTGCTATTAAAGCTTGAAACCCATTTAAAAATCTAATATACACTCATGGTTGCTAAATATTTTGCCATGTCCTATGACTTTACACCTGTCGGTGAGATGGAGGATCTTGGATGTTGCTACATTCATTAGCCTGTATTAAATGTAATTACAATGAAACCTCACTGATGCGTTTTAGTTTCACATAAAATGAAATTATTTGAAATTAAAACCGTTTTTTTTTGCTCCGTTACATTTATGATTAACGATTTATTATATTCCATAATATGCATATTTTATATTTTTCTAAGTAATATAAATGAAAAGTTATTTATTGCCTTAAATAATAAAATTATGACCGATATTATAGTATGCCAAACCGGCATGTGATTGTGGGGCGTCAGTCCACATGAAGTAGGGAAGTATTTACCAAGCATAATGTTTTGCAAATGTTAGCATAAGCATTTAGCGTTAATGATGGCTAAGCGCCGAGACTTTAACGCGAGCCGAGGCACAATGCACATGAGCATTTAATCAATTGAAAATAACCAGAAATCCTCGGAAAAAAGTTACTTCAATTAGGAAAATTTAATCAAGTTCATGAATATAATTGTAAAAGCATCTTTACGATGTATCATTTTTTATAATTAAATGAGCATTGTTAATCTTTATTTCATCTTATTGCATGTGTGGCAAGGAATTATGGATTCAAAATGATTCAATTTATATTTTAACTTTGAATAAATTTAATATTGTGTAAATAATAATAAAAACGTTGAATTAACTCTATTGAGACTAGAATTTCAGGCTGAACGTGCATTGCGATGGATTAAATTCCAGGACACTGCTCTTTTATTTTTTAGTGCTATGCTGTTTCCTCAAGCCTATTACAAGACTTGTGTTTTGTAAAAAACTCAAGTAAAAGAATTATGAATTTCACTAAGATATTATTGTAATGTAATAGAATGAATATATAACTACTTGTAAACTTAATATGTAGCCTTAAAATTTGGGTAGGAAAATTACCTTTCCACTTGGTCAAATCCTGAAAATATACTTACTAAATATAAAACTGATGAAAATGTTTTGTCCAAGGCAAATAATTATTCATGGCTTAAAACAAGTTATATTAAAAATTTTATTTCTATCAACCACACCATTGCAACGTGATTATAACAATTAAGTAATTCTCAGGTGTTTTTATCAATCATAAATTTGGCTTTAGAGATGAGGGCATTGCTCAGTTTACACCGTCCCCGCTGTGAGAAAATCACTGTTGCTCCTTTCCCTGTGTCGTAAAATCACAAAGGCTATGAGTATCTACCGGTGTTCAAAGGTTTCATTCCTATTTGAACCCGGAAATATTCTTTTGCAGCGGAATAAATTAATATAAGCTAATAAATTGCCTTCCTTGTGAAAACTTGCATTGGCATCGTGAGAGAAATGGAACAAGACGTGAAACATGATATGATCGTAATAATGGCATTCATATATACACAAAAGAGAAAGAGAATATGGAGCAATTATATAGCTCCGCAAAAAATTGTTTCTAATAAAAACAAGTGATTTATGATATTAATTGGGTTCCTGAAATTAAAATTTTCCTCTATGTTTTTCTTATTTATGCAAAGTTGTTTACAATATTAATAAAATAATAAATAAAAACAAATTTCTTCTCTTAAGTTTACAGTTTTTTAAAATTAACTTAGTTTTTTATTTTGTATCATTCATTTTTTATTAGCTGAATAGTGATTTCGATGCAGAAAATGAGAAATAACCACGATACTCCAAGAATTATAAAAATTTAGCGCGCAAGGGGAAATGTGTGTACATGAAATATGTGTCATAACAGGGAAATTAATATAAAATTGTTTAATATATGAGTAAGTTTTCTCCGAAACTTTCTAGAATGGGTTCCACATTGAAGGGAAAGAGAGAATTTTAAATTACCCGACAACAAATATATACTTGCGGGTTGCGACTCGGTTCTCCCGTAGTATGACCGGTCCTTATTGCTCTAGAATAAACGAATCTTAATGATTTAATGATTTTTAATCGCTTTTACCGTTAGAGTATTAATTTATTATGTCATTTCTTCAATTGCTTACCCAAAGTTTGAACCGGATGAGCAGAAAAATTTCTTTCCAGGTTAGGAGATCCAATGGAATCTCCTTGCACCATAAAAGGAATGTTATACTCGTCCAAAATAGTAAAAGATATTTTCGTGACATTATGCGGGAAAATTGAATGTTTTTTTTAATTTTCATGAAGAAAATAGGGTTAATCTATATTAAAATTCAGAAGGATGGGTAAAATAAATTTGAATCAAAAACTAGAAATGAATTCTAAAAAATGACAATTGGAATTTTTAAATGATTAATAAAGCGGACAAGTATTTTAAATTAAAATACACAAATAAAATAGAGTGTAATATTCAAATGTAATTCTACATCACGTTCCTTGATATTGACGCTCCATTTCCATGGTATTATAGCGGAACATTTCCCATTGTTCCTCTGGGAAGTCTCCCGTATAATCCATAAAGCTAAAGATGAAGGTTTATTTCAGATTGTATTTTGCAGAATGTAGTTTTATGTATTGGATTTAATGTATGTGGCATCCCATTTTACCAAAATAATCCTCTAGATCTGAGGACAGAGCTTGAAATTTTGTGCCTCACAGCGCTGAGGAAACCTGTCATGGCGAGACAATTTCTTCAGGTTGCGTTTTAAATTTCGTTGACCTTTTCCACGGAATTGTCAGACTTCGTGGTCTTTTTATACTGCGGTGACCCAAAGATGCTTGCTTTTACTTATACTTCCAAAAAATTTGTGAATTTCTTTCCAAGAAATTGCAATGACTCGTATTCTGGGTCCAATCCTTTTACAAGTTGTGTCGAAAGGCTCAGATTTTCGAGGGTATGCAGTAGCGGCATTATACTTTTGGTTAGATCGACCTGTTACCTAATATTTTTTGCTACAATAAAGTAGTCTCTACGGCTATTCGTGTTTTGTATCACTGGTGGTCGGCCTATCTCTTAAAAAAAGAGAACATGGATTCTTCATAAAGTCTCCTTGACGAGCCATTGAAATCATTATCAAGTCAAATCTCCCTAAGCTTCTTTTTTTAGTAAACACCTTTTTCCCACACTCGAAATTTTTCTTGAAATAAGTGGATTCGGATCTGAGAGATAATGGTTCATCCCTGTTATGCAGCAGCACATAATTTTAACTATTTAAATAAACACAGTGAAGTATAATAATATGCCTAGAATACATGATTCCGAATCCTAAGGAAAAATAAATGGAGAATTGAGATCGATTGCGAAAGTGTGGAATGGAAACGATAAAAATTAAGTAAGATAAAATGGGCGATATGGCAGTGGCTTGAATACAAGTTGTTGACAAGGGTAACCTTATAATTCTTAAGCGTAAGTAACTAATACAGAATTGTAGAGCCCCTTAGATATAAGGAATTATAGATTTCACTTAATATAAAGGGTAAGTGCACTCACTTAATTCTACATTGAATAATTCATTCAGGTTCTTTAATTTTATGAGTAAAACTGCCACAATCTATTATCCTTATTTCCATTCTACGTTTTCTCAGATTGAAATTAATATCTAATAGATGTAGTTAAGTATAGTATCAACATGCGCTCATCTTAAATATAGGAGAAAACTATACTTTTCGGAGAACATACTAGGGTTACGACCAGTATAGGCAAATGAGGACAGGATTTGAGAACGGTAATGGTAAATACCTGCATTACCGATGGTGCAAGTGGATTACAGAAACGACCTGCACATAACTGATCGGGGATGAAATTACTACTTTAACCTTAACGTCGTAGAAGTTTTGAAAATAAATTGAAAAATATTTACAGCACAATTACAAAGGAAAATGCAATGGTCCTACTCGTTTAAATATTCTAGGGGGTTATCGGTTACCTAATCGACGCCATATTTACATTAGGTGTTAGCAGGTGCTTCTTTACGGTATCGTATATATTTCACGACATTATAAAATCCATGAATATGAAACGAATTTTAACACTGCATTTTTTTCAGGCTGTTAGAAGGCACGTTTCACTATTTTTAATGACCATACAAAATCTACTATCCCGTCCTAGATAGAAAAAATACCCTATACACGTGATATATCAATGTGGTATCAGCCAACAATTCCAATTGTATATGCTAAGATTATTTTTTTCTAAAAGGTTTAAATGAAATATAGGCAACAAAGTAATTAATCTCTCTATAAAAACTAAACTTTGAGAAAATTATATTTAAAATAGAATAAAATGTCCGTTTTAATCGTGGTGCACCCATTTATTTGTAGTTTACATTTTAAATATAATATTGTGCAAAGGATAATTTTCTTGGTTCCCCTAGTTTGCTCACCGCTGTCCTTCAATGGTCTTTTTCAATATGGCAGGTAATCTCATATCGCCGCGAGAATTGATATGGTACTATGAAGGCTTAGGCGTTTTTTTTAATGAAAAAAAGCAATACTTACATTTGAGAGTGTAAATTAAAACGACGAATATGTTCGTAAATAGGAAAAACTGCATCATATATCAAGGAATAAAAATAACTAATCAAAGATTTGCTGAAGTTTGAAAAAATATTCGGCCACCGTAGGTGATAGGTTTCTTGCTACCTCCTCCGCGTTTTAATGTATCGTATTCCAAAACATTAAAGAAAACCCGAAGCTCAATTACCCTTCTGTGTATCGATTACTTTTAAATAGAATCGAGCGGCAATATATTTTGTGGGAAACAAGACGCGCTGACTCTCCCCTATTGGAATTTTAAGGCAGAGAATAAGCGGCTTAGGCCCATTTGTTATTCTCGTGTTTTTGAAAATTATTTATTCGTGCGCACTTAAGCCTCAGCGCCCAGGATGGGAGGGGAGTGAGCGGGGTATAACATAAATTGCTACCACAGGTTATCACGGTCTTCTAACTTCCGAGCATCAATAATACGCGCGGGGCACCGGCACCATTAATACCAGGAGCTCAAAGTAATTTCAATGTCCATGGCGGTGGGCGAGTCTGCAAGCGATGGAGAACGAATATCTTCATCCCGCCCACTTTGTCATCCCGGGAGCGCAAAGCCATGGCGCGCCCTTTCCCCCCCTTTGTTACCCTCACAAGTTCCCGCCTCTCTCATCCCGCTAACCCCTCCGGAGTCCCCACGAATCCCCATCTACCGCACCAAGGACCCCCACGGATGCGGACATCAAAAACCTTAAGGTCCGCTATGAGACCATTCCAGCGTATATGAGGAGACCTCACGCTGGTCTTATTTCTCTCTCTCCCTACCCCCCACCACCACCCCAATCTTCTCCCTATGGCTACTCACCCCCCGCCAAACCTCACTCTCCCTCCCTCCCACGCACGACAAGCCGACTGCCCATAAGCGTGATGACTTCGGCCACCAACCAAGTCGAAAACGCTTTCGGAGTAGAATTGAATCCCCGAGGGGGGGTTTAAGAAGCAGCGGCGCCCCACCTCCTTGTTGTCATCCACTCCTGGGATGGAAGCCGGCCACGGGTGTGACAGCGCGAGGGTGGAGGAAGGCAAGGGGTGGGTATAGACTGTTCCCTGGGCCCCCTGCGACTCCCCTTTGCCGAACCCGGGGGAGCGAAGGAAGATGCACGATCGCGTCCGTGGTGGTTGTTGTTGCGGGGTGCGGGTCGTGGTGGGGCGACTGGGAGACTAAGGGACTCGCGGTGGTCTCGCAAGGGGGCAAGAGGAATATGTTCCGTCGAAAATTTAACGGTTTCCGCGATGAACCCATTTATATTGTTCCTTGGCTTTGGATAGGTTTGCGCGATAGCCCAAGTGGGATTGGCCATCGAAAATCATTTGCTGTTGAAGGAGATTGGTCATGTGACTTCACATCCTGGGTGTGACGCGTCGAATGGCTGCACGAATGAAAGTTGCAAGGATACCTCGGTGAGAATTTCGCACGATTTCTCCTTCTCCGAACCGCCACATTTTCTCCTCTAGTGATGTGTCGTAGGAAGCCTGTGAAAAAATATCTTTCATAATAGAGAAATTAACTTTTGTTGTATTTATGTACTGTCGTTGAGGATTGTTTACTCCAATTTTTGCAGTATATAGGAATATGCATATTTACGAAGTTTCAGCTTGTTTAAGATTTTAATAAGACGGCGAGATTTAATACCAAATTGGACATTAGAAAGCAGCATTCGCAAGTCAATCGGAAGCCTTTCTATACTTTCGACCGCGGCGATTGCAACCAAAACTATTAGGTTCAATAAGAATAGATTTAAGCCACGTTCGATAAGTAAGTATATATAATGAAGTGAGCTTCAGTAACAAGCTGTGGGTTATATATAATTACGGAACATTAGTTTTATAGAAAAAATCGTTTATCAGTATATATTTTTTGTTTTTTTTTCACGAGATGAAAACTCTACATGAGGACCCAGAATGCTGAAGTAAAGTGAAATATGTGTGGAGTTCAGCCAAATAGGTGCAATCTGTTATTCCATGTATTGGCAAGACATTATCTGGGGACCATGAACTTAATTTCCCTCCCTGCCGTGAATTAGTTATTTCACAGCTTTAAGGACTTTAGACATTCAAGTGGGAAAATTTGAGCTTTACCTTCTGGTAATTGATCCAGGTATCCGTTTAATTTGGTAAATTGGCAGGCATATTTTCCTTTATTCTTGTAATATAAAGTAACATGGTTAGCCTAGAATCCAGTATGAACGACTTGTTGTTCAAAAAGCATAAAATTTGCGCATTTACTACTAGAAACCACGAATAGATACGACAGGAATGTAAAAATCTTGGGACGGGTAATATTTTTCGTTAACTGGGGTACGCATTAAATCTGATATTTTTGAAAGCATCAAAAGACAAGAGTAAACCATTTATACTATCCATTACTTGGGTAAATTGACAAACAAAATACATTTAGGCCGACGTAAAAACTATACGAATGAGGCAGGGTAAGAGCCAACTTAGAATTTGCATATGTGATTCAATTTCAGATCATGTTTACGTAGAGTTTTTAAGACTTTTCCCAATGTTCAGCATTTCACGAAAAAAAGAGCAAGCGGGTTTGCAGATACTCCGCCCTCAATTAAGGCCAAATGAAGCCAACAGACGCATAACCACGAGGCCAATTAAGGCGCTTTTCTGAAAAAGTAATGATTTCTTCCAGTTTGCAACTTTTGAGTTCACCATCATAAGGACGCATCTATGTTGCACCGTTAAGTTAACTGTGGTTAATGCACTCGATGCGAGTGGACGTTGTAAGGTAAGCGGCGTGTGTGTGTCCTCGATTAGTTTCTAGCGTGGCTGGAGCGAAGCGCGGGGGCGGCAGAGAGGAGGAGGAGGAATATGGCCGATGGCGGCGGTAGGGGTGCGGCGGGGGGAGAGAATGGTAAGGCCGCGGCGGGTTTGCCTCCTACCGAGTCGGGAGAGGGAGACCGAGGGGGGAGGAGAGAGGCCCGAGGGCCGGCCCCGGTGATTGGAGGGCGGCGGACGGCGTGCTCCCGTCACGAGAGTGACGCCTGCCATCAGTCACGGTGCCTGCCTTTCCTCCCGCAGCAAACACCCTCCCCTACGTCCATCCACCCCTCCCCTCTGCAGACCTCCCTTCAAAATCCCATCCTTGCCCCTCCTCAACCACCCGCTCCATCCCATCTCATTTCCCACCTCTCACTCAAAGCAGCAACCCCTGCCCACCACCAACCACCCACTGCCCGACCCACCCACCCAACCCCAGACACCCGCCACTCCAATCACGAGAGCCCGACCCCTCCCTCGCATGCCCTCATCACCCACCCACCGTCGCCCACCCCACTCATTTCCCCCCTCACCGAGAGAAACCGCCACCTCCCCCGATCCAAACCCTCCATCTCATACCCAAACTCCTCCGCCCCAAAAACTCTTTCATTATTTTTTTTCCGCCCCTCACCCCCTCTCTATCTCTCATTTCTGCTACAAGCGCTTTCCTTTGACTTCGTTAGTTATCCACTTCATGACCCGAAACCCATGGCTCAGTTCCATTGCTGGGGATGATCGCACGTGGAGTCACCCTTTTCCAGAATGTATCTAATTAAATTCATTCTAAGGGCCACCGCTCTTTGTTTTTAATGCCGGATGAAAGCGACTGCTGGATTTAGAGTTTGGGGTGACCTTCAGGTATTAGTGCTCGATTGGTCGTAAAAATTAACCAATGGGCACTCAA
>CM073769.1:126452903-126614935 GCA_037158775.1 Hetaerina titia
CACATCTATGCCTAGCTACATCATGGATTTATTGAATTAATCAATGAATGGCAAAGCAAAGAGATTAACAACCAATGGAGAATCGAGTTGGGCAGTGCTTAGCTGGGATGTAAGAGGGGAATACCCATTGTCACTTATTATTTTCAATATTCCGATATGAAGAGGAAATGGTGAGAGAGGCATCGAAAGACCTGGGGTGAAAGTAGCAGGAGAGCTCTTTAAATCAAATGTTCGAATGATCAAGTGTTAGTTAGCTAGTCATCCACAGGGTTACAATCATTACTTAGCAAATCGCTGAAACAATGAGAAAAGAATGGATGAGAATCAATCATATGAAAACTAGTACAAAGAGTCTCACAAAATGGGAATACAAAGCTAAATTACATAGATTCGGACGTGAAATTAAGAAGGCGAACCCTGAAATGGTGCTAAAAAATAACACTATTATTTAGAAGACTAATGTAATAATTGAACGAGCCTAGCTAAGCGGTAATATTGGCGTACTAAACTAGAGCTTTGATTCTTTTTTATTTTATCTGACTATTCTCTTAAGATGATTTTTGAAAGCATTTATCGTCAATTTCCTTAGTAAGAACTTGAGAAGGAAACAGCTGAAAATTGTCCATGAGTTATAAGAAGCAAGCGTGGGTAAAGGTATTCAAGCCATAGACAATCATGAATTATTTCAAAATATAACGTTACAGTTCCTTGATTGGCGAGGTAAATACATGCTCTTAATGCAAGCAAGGTTAGACGTAGTCACGAGAATAGTTATTACGAAATTACAGTTTACGTTGCCACCCTTTGAAGCCTCAACACAGGCATTTGTAATTCTTGCGAATCAATTCAGCTTAAGTATTTTTTACGTAGATCTTTTCTGGCCTTCTACGTGTATTAGGAAGTAAAATAGTTGCACATGACATAAAATAAAAAGGAAATTCACGAAACGTCACATAATCTTGGGTAAAGTTGGGAAAGAAGCACTGACAGCAGTAACAGTATATTATCTAATTTAACATTTCCAATTTTACAAGGTTGTTTGTCAAGATTGTTGCTTTAATAAATCAT
Organism: Hetaerina titia; assembly: GCA_037158775.1. Lineage (NCBI taxonomy): Eukaryota > Metazoa > Arthropoda > Insecta > Odonata > Calopterygidae > Hetaerina > Hetaerina titia. The sequence continues at coordinate 126,453,972 of CM073769.1, forward strand.
TTTGTTTTAAAGTTGTGCACAATTCGGTGTACTGACATACATTTAAAATTATTTAAACCTTATATTCATGTCTATATAATGCTAATAATTACCTCATTCCAAACCCACGGAAAATTGTTTAATAACAACTATTATGAATAATAAATAATAATATCAATTATTCAATATCTTTTATAAGTAATAACTATTTGTCAACACACTCATTGGAACAGAGAAATCGCATAACTTACAAATTATAACAAATATAATATTTTGCAATACCTTTTTATACATGATACGCTTTGATATACCAATACTTTTTGGATAAAATATTTATAAATCAGATAAATGTATATGAATACTTAATGTGAATTATAATTAATGAATTTTAACTTCAAATATATAGAATAATTGATTAAAATATAGAAAAAGTACATTTTTATCGTGCCATATTATAAAGACTACGCCCGCTAAACTTGGTGTCCAGAGTTCCAAATATTTACCCAGTAATTATATTATAATATTTATTTTGATTATTCAATAGTATTTTGTCAACATTAAATAATATCGCATGCAAGAATACATTTCGCGCAAATCAAGTCATAAAAATGGAAATAAATTTCCCCAAAAAGTTGAATTTTTTAGGAGGAGAATAAATTATTTCACTGGGATTCAAGTTTTTAATTTTTACAGCAATGAGTCATGGCAAGCCGAATTTTATTTTATACACCACAGCCATCAATTAAATTCTCGAGAGAAAGAGAGCGAGACAAAATTTGCCAACAAATCATTAGAGTTGAATATCTCCATCCATACAAATACACACACGTTCACGAAATGTTGAAAAGAAAAAAAATCGTCACGCAGAGAAGAGGGCCAAAAATCCATCCGCCCACTCGCGGGAAAGGGTTGTATATGAATTGATCGCGTTACATGTCGTCAAAAAGAGGACCAAATGTTGAAAAATGGTAATGACTTCATACTTCTAGCTGACTCATATTGAAGTGCACCTTAACGACAAACATCATGAGGTATTTTTACGGCCATAAGATAAAGTAGTTTCTCATATATCTCCCACTGTGCTGAGAGACGTACTTCCCATTCCTCACTTTTGTTCCGCAATACCCTTACCCGTCCCTCATCTCCCTCTCCTTATATAAAATATAAATATAAATATATATATATATATATATATATATATATTTTGTGTGTGTGTGCGTGTTTGTACCTCTCTCTTTTTCACTCCAAAAACTCACTTTTCCGTCCTCCCTCCCACAGAAACACGCACCGACTCTCGTACCCACACATTTACGCACTCACACCAACACACAAAATCTACTCGCTCTTTCTCTTTCTCTCTCCCCACCCCAACACCACTCAGGCACAAGCACACACACACACACTTCCCATCATCCTTCTACCTCGTCCATCATGCGCGCATCAACCATATTGCGGGCACCGCCCGATCGTGCTCTATACGTTTGACCCGCGGTACTGCGGTGCAGCGACCGCTGGGCGAGAGGGACTGATGGGGTTTGAGGGTGGGGGCACGGGCGGAGGACTGAGAACGAAGATCGCAATAGAAGAGTCGAGCGAGTGTGGAGCGGACCAGAGAGAATGGGTTCAGAGGAAGACGTTGAAAGAAGGGGCATTCATTATGGGTGCAAATACTATTGTATGATAAATCTACATTATATAAATTAGGAACAAGCTGTTGTAAAGCTATGTATTGTTAATATTTTCACATTTTGAGGATTTAAACGAACCGGGATAACGATTTTTTTGAGTTACACATACATTTTCCTATGGGACGTGGTAGACCAGTGGCCAGAGCGCTGGACTACGGACTGAAAAACCCGGACTCGATTCCGGTTGACGCTTCCGGCCACCCTCAGCATTATTCAAGCTGTTTAACTTTTCGGTTACTTAATCTTACTGATAAGCCACACGTGGCACAGGGAAATGAACTGGTTCTTCTACCTAGATATGTAAATTGTACACGCTGTTGTGTTTATCAAGATATTGGAAAGGTGTAAGAAATTGGGTAAAATAAGGAAAAATATAGGCTATTAGAATGAAAGAAAAGATGAATTAAACAATAAAAGAGCACCAAATAAGCATCTCTGAATGCTTGGGTGATACACTGACATAAAACATTTCATAGGGCACACACGCCAAAGGAATATGCAGTTTAATTTCTAAGAACCCAGGTTTTCTTAGACGGCTTTTCTTCCTACAGTAAAATGAAATAAAATAAATTCCTTGTTATTAGTGAGGTTCCATTTGTAATACTCGCCAAATATTTCACTTCAACTGTCATTCACCTCTCGTAATAATTATTATCACTTAATTATACTTAATTTAAAAAACTGATGGTCATGTGGAATACAAATATAAAAGAAAACGTACTTTAATAAGGTTTTCAAAATAAACTGAATTTAGTTCTTCATACCAATCGCAATTTAGTAAGATTTATTATTTTACTCAAGCGATTTCAATTGCATATCAAAACGGAGCAAATAAAATAATGTATTGTTTATCATATCATGGAAGGAAATGCGGAAAATATTGGAATGGCCTGAAAGAATGTTTTTGAACTCATGGTTTCTATCAACGTCTCATAATTCCATCATCCGACGGTAATATTTTGAATTCGTACTAAAGCGAAAATAACAGAAGGAATATACCAAATCCGACAAATTACTGCCTTTGGTAAAAATGATAAATTGGAATTGGAACTATAGGTGCCAAAATTTCTGCTTAAATGTTGCTTTTTTATTGCAGGGCTGTGTGTGTCGGCGCCATCGGCACCTCCTTCACTCAGGCCCTGTCTTGAAGAGAAAATGTCCCTTCATGGGCACGCGAGTATAAATTACTAATGGGAAAAAAGACAATGAAAAGGAAATTAAATGATATGATAAGTGAACAAGTCAGTACTTTCTACATTTTAATTTATATAATTATATAACTTTTTTCGTGAGTAGATGAGGATAAGAGGGGGCTTACGTTTATGTTACGAGAAGCATTACGGTTCGGGCGGAGAATAACGAGGAAGAAATACGCTGGAGAGGAGAGGTAGTGTGGTGGCGTACATACAAACGGTGCCTACGTGTGTATATAAATGAGAGAGAGAGAGAGAGAGGGGGGGGTGGTCAAATCGGAGGGGAGAAATACGTTGTGGGCGTTGAGTAAAGGTTCTAATGGCGGAGGGAATACCGCATGCGTGGTGAGACAATGCGTTGCGCTTTGTGTTTCAGGGGGAGAAAGTAGAGTCCGGCCGTGAGAGAAGGATGTTAAGTGGGAGGTTTAGGGGGGGGGTGAGGGAGAGATATGCAGGTTTGTGAAGCGGAGGAGGGAGGACAGGCAAGAGGAATGGTGCGGCCGGACCTTTGCTTTGTCTCGTGGTGTTGCCTATCTTGGCGCTCCCAAAAGGGTAGAGTGTCGCAAGGGAGGCCAGGAGTTGCCAATACAAGGAACAAACGCCGTAGCGTTATGGGAGCGGGAAATTCCATGGAAGGAGAGAGAGGTAGAGGTTGTATATGTATCTGGACGAGAGAGAAAGAGTGGGAGAGGGATACCAGCAATATGAGGAGAGAGCGGGGGTGAGGGAGGATGGGAAAGAATTCCTATGCTATGATGGGCACGAGAGGAGGGGGGTCAGTGTTGAGGCATGCAGCATGTTTTAAAAGAGTGCTAAAGAAGGATATTCTACAGGACATGCTTTAGAAAGCAGATCTTATTTTCCAAGATATTTAAATGGATGCTTGGTTATGGCAGTTTAATTCACGAAGGGTAAAACTTCGTCATTGAAATTCCATGGCCAAACCTTTGCATAATTTGTTCATTATATTGTGGGGGGCTTTTCGAATATTTTGAAAGAATTAATCATTTTTGTAAACACATGTAAAGAGAGCCCTCCAGTTGTTGACCCATGAAATTGAGAGAATGTCTTGCGAAACTTTTTTTAACTGTGTTCTGATGACATCACATCATAATCATGAAATATTTTTTTTAATTTGCCCGTAATTTAGACGAATAATGCTGTGGGTCACTCGTCAAAAGCGATTTTATGATACATTACCATTGTTTTACAATAATGAGATATGAATCTCGATGGGGTTGTCGAAGATTTGTTTATGTTGATGATAAAATATGTCTTAATAGAGACTCTAAATTCACTTGCATATAGAGCTTCATTTTAAACAGTAATTTTTAACTGATCCAGCCTCCTTCATATCCTCCTGTAGCCTTCATTACTCCGCACAGCATTCGTTTTATGTACGATATTCGCCCACCTTACATCCAAAAAGCCTTTAACTTTCCTTAAATGTTACAGATAATGGCTACAAAGAGTACGAAATAAACCCAAGGAATGGAGAAACTTCTCCGTATTACTTAGCATTCAAATGAAACGAAAAGGTGGAAAGTTTTAGATTTAATATCGTTTGAAAAATTTGAGAGATCATCCAGCAAATAATCTTCTATACAATTTAAGCATTTCGAATTTTTTTATACTTTCCTCAAATGGAACTGTACATTTTAGTGGTGACTCTTGTTAATTTATCCTTTCCATTAAAATAAAAGCGGAGATTTCGTTGTTTTTCATGTAATTGAATGAAAGATGTGATTGGTTTCAACATTTTTACTCATTGCTAATTCAATTACTGTACTAATTATTATAAAATTTTTCATCGAAAAAAATTCAATCGCATAAACAGTTTAGTTCATGAACAGGAGAAAAGTTGATACTCTAAATAAAAATCTCTCATGTCCGGCAGGTTAATACCTGGGATGGCTGCTGATTATCGAACATATAAATAAGGATGTTTACCTTCGTTTTTGCATACGCATCACCTAAGAGATAACTCATATTTTGACATTACAGTGCGAAAATTTACGTACTATGTAAAATATTTGCGTTTACATCCATGAATTGTCATATTCTAGTAAGCAATGTGCTTGCGATTTAAAACTAAGGCTAAAATTTGATTTAATTCTACTTTGGTATAGCGAACAGACAATGCGTGCAAGAGTAAAAGTTTATGCAATTAGAGAATAGTCATTAACTGGGGAAATCGAAAACTGATAAAGAAATTTTGGGAAAGAGAAGATGATGGCATAGAGCTACGAATAATAGTGCTGGAAGAGCTATAAGTGGGAGGAGTAGGAGTGCGATGGAGGCGGGGAATGGGAAACGGAGAGGGATGAAGAGAGCTAGGAGTAAGAGCATAAAAAGTGGCAAAGCTTTCATGAGGCGGACGAGAGATAGAAAAAAAAGCGTCGAGGAGGGAGGAGAGCGGGGAGAAAGGGAGGGAGTGAGGGAGAGGAGGGACGGCAGATGGGTGGGGAATGGGGAGTTGGGGGAGGAGGAGTGATCGAGAGAGGGAGGGAAGAAAGGGGGTGCGTTGAGGGAGAGAGAGAGAGAGAGAGAGAGAAGGCTGAGTGGAAAAATGGGGGGAGAGAGAGTCCGAACGGGCGACTATGACTTATGCGCCACTATTCGTCAGTGTCGGGCTGCGAGCCAGCAACTCCCGCGGCTGGAAGAGCCGGAGAGAGGTCCCTTTCCCGAGAGTGGGTGACGAGGTGGGGGGAGGGAGGGGAGTGGGATGTCGTGGGGGGGAATGAGGACCACACTGTTGGCAGGGTGGCGGTCGGGCGCTAGGGACGGGGAGTGGGAGGAGAAGCTTGGAAGATGGGGAGAGGGTGAAACTAGGGTTGGGGTGGGAGTAGGAAGAGGCGGAGGGGAAATATGCTCATGGGAGTAGAGGAGGATATGGATGGCAAAGTAGGCGAGGGAGGAACGTCGCATTATTGGGGAGGGTTGGAATAGACGGAGAGTGTCGAGTATTAGGGCGGATGAGCGGGAGGGTTTGCCCGGTGGGAGGGCAGAGGACGCGCCGCTCAGGGGTGCGGCGGGTGAGCCGGGCATATTCCACCGCACTCCCCGAACTCTCCCTCTCTGTCTCACTCCTCTTCCCACCGTATCCCACAAGGCTTCGGCGGAGGCCCGTGACTGTTGTACACCCTGGCGGAGGCATTAAGAGGAGCTCTGCAGATCCGTTGTCGTCATTAGCGAAAGACAATGGTGATTTAACCCGGGAGAGCGGTGTGTGCTGTACCACTCCATCGGATGGCAAATGGAGGGGGGTGGAGGGGGTAGGAGGGGACTCTGGGAAGAGGGTGGGAAGGAAAAAAATGGAGGAGGTAACATGGTGGTGTGTAGGAGTCTGGGAAGGGGTGAAGAGAGTAAGGGAGGCGATGTTCGGGTGAGCAGCTATCCGCGGGCGGAAGGAGGGGAGTTGTATGGGGGAGAAGGAGGTATGTTCGTTGGGGGAAATTGACTGGGGGTCGGGGGAGAGGAAGAGGCGACTAATGAAAGGAAAAAACGGGGGTGAAGGGGTGGTGGTGATGCTGGGTGACGAGAGGAGGAGGTAAGGGGTTTGGGTGGTAGGCGGATGAGTAGGGGTGGGACGCAGTGGAGATGAGGTTCGTCTCCTCATCGGATGAGGTCGGGCAGTTGATAGAACGGAATGCAAATGAATTCGGTTCGACGCTGAAGGGATAAGGGATTGCGTGAGATGGCTCAAGGAAGGACGGTTGGTGGAGGGTGGCGTGGGGCGGTGTTTCGAGAAAGGCGGGAGGGTGGGAATGCAGGAAATGAAACGAGTGGGGGAGGGGAGGCAGATGGGCTGGCATGGGAGGGCGAGACTTGAAAGGTAGCGGGAGAAAGAAAGAAGTGGTTGTAAACAAAAAAGGGAACTTTTACCGCGCAGGAAAAAGAATGTCGGTACAATCATGAAGGGGTTCTCTAATGACGGTTATTTGAGCACTGAATTGTATTACGAGGAGTTAATTTGTCGGAATAATTTTTCATCCTCGTAGACCATGCGCTTAGAGCAGTTATAGCATTTACCTGGCTCTAGTGAAGTTGGGAGTCTTAGGAGGTGAAGGATATTTCATTCACATTCTTATCTTGATCTAGCACCTATACATTACAAGAATGAATCTTGGAATGACGAATTTATTTGCACGAAACATTCGCTTTACAGGTAAAACTGGAGGTATTTCTTCGTGGCCATACCGTTAGAATGATTTACTTTCGCGTTGAGGCAATGCATTTCATGATGGTAACATAAGTCGCAGAATTAGATTATTCTTTAATATAGTAATGATGGGATGCTATTAAGGTAGTTTGCCGCTTTGCTTTATATACATCAGAAATAATTGGCTTGTTTTAAGTACAGATAGTTTCTTTGAGGTTTATTTAATGAAAATCTATTTACAATATAAATTAAACAAACCGAAAATATTTCTTTAAATTTTGTAAGTAAAGAAAAACGTCTAAGGACGATTGTGGATACACAAATTCATCCTATTTTTCATAGTTTGCGACTTTCATTGGATAAATCATGTGGTTAACTTATTCTAAATAACTGCTAAATAAGATTAATTTTATGGCAGCTGCCATGTAAATTTTTTCCATGGATTACATTTTCAAGAAATCCAACCACATTTGAATAACTAAAGCCTAATGAAAATATTTTTTGGAGAGAAAATTAAAAAAAATGGAATACTTTCTTAATTCGACACATGAAGTTTTTAATGGTAGATTAAGTGGTTTAAGTTGAACAGTCGAATGAACAAACCATCTCATTCTTTGAAATCATGATGCTTAGTATTATATAGGAAAATAAAAAAGGCACGTCATAACAGAGCCTCGGGTTCTCTCTATAAGGATAACAGAGATAAATTTTTAAAATGAGATAAAATCTATTTAATTTTGGGCAATGAAGTCAAAGACAAAAAGAAATTGGAACAAATAAGAGTTTGGAAAAGCCAAAGGAATATTCTCTAATTTATGCAAGTGAAATTTTTCCTGGGAAAGTCCAAGATCCCTTACTCGTTCTGTGCAAACCAAGGAAATTGTTCGGTTCAATGCCGTGAACGCATTTCTCGGACCTTGGATATTATCACAGCAGAAAACTGGTTCGAGCTTTAAACAGAGGCTATTTAAAGAAATTAATTTTTTCTTCCCCCTTAATTTTTAATATGATTTTTGGATAAAATCCAGTTAAATCATATATTTTTGGCAAGGAGACACCTTACTCGATATAAGATGCTACGAGTACGAGTCATGTAAGTTGCTACGAGTACTCGTATGCCATTGATTTATCCGTGGATTTGCTATGGGATTAGGAAGTTAAATTTTGTGAAAAGGTCGGGAAAAAGATGAACTGACGAACACGTATAGTATATTCCAAACTGAATTGCATAATAATATTTATTTCTGGAGAAAAACTATCAAACACTAACTTTTTCACGCAGTTTGTTTACAATTTTAAAAGGCGTAGGTACTCAATATTTGACACTGAAACTCAATGACGGAGGATCCGAGCCTTCCCTACACTAAAACTTCGATCTTGAATAGACGAGGAAACCAAAAGCACTCTAATTCTACGGAGCGATTTCTTATAGGAAGAGTGAATAACCATTTATCTTATCAATGCAGGGGCCAAAAGTGATGACCCGAACTTCTATTCTTAAATGTGGCAAAACGTTTCCTATTTGGCGGCCAAAGAAATATGAAGTGCAAGTTAATTATCTTCAGATTAAAGGGCGAGGGAGAGAGAGCTCTCCCAATCCCTTGCATCCTTTCGATGTGGGAGTAATGACTGGCCATTTCGAACATGCGCATTCATCTTATCCGTGAAAAATCCCGCGTGGCCGCCTTAGCTTTTGAATCCCGCCTCAGTCCCCCTTGATCTCGCCCCTGATCCACGCCTATGATCCTACCCTAAATCCCCTTCCTCCTCCTCCCTCTCGCCTCTACCCTATTCTCCTCCTTCCGTACCCTTTCAAATTCACTCCCGGGCTCCACCCGGAAAAACGACCTCTGGAAAAATCGCATTTGTTTCCGGGTGATGAAGTGGTGAGAGGAGATGGAAGACGGGAGAGAGAGAGAAATAGAGAGAGAAGAAGATGCTGGGAAGGGAGGTCATGGGTGCGGAGGAAGAAGAAGAAGTGATCGGTTGCGTGGGAGGAGTAGAGGGACTGGTGTGGCCCGAGGTCTTGGGCAGGAGGAGTGTGGGTGGCTGGCAGGGAGCGGACTAGTGTTTTCTGGGAAGATGGCGCTGAAATTCGGCTTTCCTGACCTCATTCCCCTCAGCAAGCTCGTACATCACTGCCAAGCTGAGTTGTTTTAATGGAGAATTTTATAAATATATCGAACACGAAGTCCTTTCAAAACAGGAATCTTTATTCTTAATCAGGCCCTGAATTCCGTCCCATCTGCGAGCGTTAAATACGATTGCTGGGCTTTGCCACGAGAGTGATTCCGGGAAACGTCGTCGAGATGCCGATCGCTCTGATGAAATCACTAATGACCTTTCCTCTCTTAAATTTTTTTTACCTCAGTTTCCAATGGCATGCCAATGGGGATTTGGGCAGCATATGAGTATTGCGTCCCCTCACGTATCTTCTTCACTTCTGTTGCTCCACGCATCCGGAGAACGCACGTACTACCTATATGCCGTCCCATCCTTTTGGAGGAAACAGGACCGATGACACCCACTTTTGTGAAAATATGTCCGAGTGGAATGAATGATTCGAGGCCAACTTGTAAAAATATTGAAGTCCCGCCATTATTACCGGGGAAAATAGACTCTGGTCCTCTTCCCATCACTTCCAACCTTTCCCCCCGCCCGCCCCTCCCAAACTCACTCTCCCGGCGGGTGGAAGGGGAGTGCGGGACGTGGAAGTGGGGTGGGGTCGAGACCCCGGGCGCTCCCCCTAATCTCGACTAGGTTACTGACAAAAGAAGACCGATAGGGTTCGAGGCGGTGCTGGAGACGCAGAGGGATTGGAAGGGCGGGCCGGGCGGGGTGCTCGTTGATGGAAAGGAGGGGGGAAGGGTGAGTTTCGGGCGTTCGGTTTAGCGAAGTGGATGGCGGGGTTGGGGGAGAGTGGGGTGGGTAAAGGTCCTCCGAGGGGGGAGATGCAGGGGTCGGGTATGGGCGGGCAGGGTTCCGAGCGGTGATAAGAGGTGGGGGAGGTGGGAGGAGGATAGGAGGCAAAGAAGGAGGGGGTCGCTTCGGAGACGTCGTCCCCCTCTCTCTCCTCACCTCTCTCTTCCAGTCCCCCACTCCCCGGTTACTCCTCTCGCCTCATTTCACATACCATGGGAAACCCATTTCTTTCTCCCACCCTTTCCCTCACAGGGCATACCCTCCCGATATACATCCTCCTCTCTCTTCCTTCCCATCAACCCCCGCGTCCCCTCTCCCCTTTTCCCTCCGCATCTCCCTCCCTCACCCTGCCTCCACTCCCTACCTCCTATCTCTCCTCAGAACACGTATAAATTTCATCTCTTTATCAACGTCCCCGCAGCGTTGGTATTTTCTTTTTCATTCGTGTCAGTAACTTTCCTTTTAGAGCGAAGAAAAAAAGGGAAAAATAAGCGCGAAGAAGGTTTTTAGGCGGGGATGAGAAAAAGGGGATGGAAGGTTAAGCTCCGTATTTCCCATTCAATACGGTTCAGTACCCAAAAGACGATTTCTTTCCCCCGCCACGCCCCCTTTGCTACCCTCTTCCCCACTCGGTTCCGTACTTCTCTCTCGCGGGGTATCTTCCCTTTCTTCCCGCCATCACTTCCTTCACCCCTAATTCCTCCTTGCAGTCAACTCGGACTGCCCCCACTAATGTACTATTTGCTTTAAGTGGAGCCATTTATAATTCACATGCATTTTTATTTTCGCGGCAGAATGAAACGCCCCTCCGCGAATTTTCATTCAAGACATCTGAGATTTTTAATGCTCCATGTCCGGTAGTCTCTGTAGAAAGCCGCCTGGGATTTTCCACGCGCGGGAAAGCTTCCGTACTTTTGATGGCTTTGGTTTTTCCATTTTCGGTGGTGTGTCAACGAAATATGAATACCAAAATCTAATCTACTTGCATAACTATGTGGGATACTTTGAAGGGTAATTGCAATGATCGAATTGAAGTTAACGATCGGTGCAATTGCAATCGGTAGTCAAATTTTTTGCAAGCTTTTAGTAATAATGGTACAAAATTGGTCAATTACAAATAAGAGTATAATATTTTTCATTTCATGGTTGTCATGTTTAACATCTATTATTTTAGATAAAATGACTTGTATTAATACAATTTTTTTATATTAGATTAACTCTTTACATATTTATGATAATTATTCATCATATTAATTATTAAATCGATATTATGGTCAAGGATACACTTAGTAAATCAGGTTTTGTAAGGAGGGTTAATATATTAAACACATGACTAAAATATTTATTATTTTTTTCATTATAACCGTTTTTGACTGTGAAAAAATGTCAATGTTGTTTATTTTCACGACTCTTTGTTCTCTACAAACATTTAATAATTTATTTCAAAGATGAGCTCACCATTGTTCCCTCGTTGGCCTAGGAATTATTGTTTGATTTATTACAGTATTCAATCACATGGACAGTATAAGCTAGCAAATCCATATTTACCACTCAGGAGTAACTTATAATTTACGTTATATCTGCCTTATTGTAAATCAATTGTGCGTTACCTGCCTTGCATTTCAAATATTCGCCACAGATTAGATCTCTCTGTAGGAGCATGCCGCATCAAACAAGACAATTTATTAAATTTAACGAAGGGATTTATTTATATGTTTGAAGAAAGAAACCAACGGACCCTATACAAGGCACATTTTTATGATCCCTCATCGAACAAAGAAATACTGCCCGCACCAAAGGTTTCAAAGACACAGCATGACTTTGGTTTAGCATAACCGTTACGATACGATGACGCCTCTCTGCGCTAGAATAAATAAGTGCCCCCCACGTCGGAAGGCGGGAATTCCTCCCTGGGCTTGGACCTTCGCTTTCAAAGAGACAAGACTCCATTCTCCTTTCCTTTGGGACCCATTCCGATGGAGACGCGGAGCCCGCCGGCGCGAGGGGTGTTCCGACCCTTTTTTTATCCTGAGGTCCCATGACTTAAAGAGCCGGGTCATTTTCTTCTCTTATCCTATTCCTCACGATGGTGATGACTCTGTCGCCTTCTTCTTTGGGGGAGTCCCCCACTCCGTACGCTTCCCCCCCCCCCCCCATTGTCCGTCGAGATTAGGGCGACGGAGGTGTTTTCATATTCAAATTAGATTCCCAAATTCAGATGTGACAAACCGTGTTGAGCTCTTCATTTTCCAAGTAAACACCCTGGTCTTATGAATGATAGGGTCCTCGTGTGATGCGATTTTAAAAAAATCGTTAATACTACATGTGGAGAGGATTGTGGGAATGCGTGATATTCCCGTTGCTGGGAGAATTACGCACAGCTAGAGGGAGCTTACTTTGATGTTGGTTGGCGTACCAGTGCTAAATATTGCAATTCTTCTTGCAAATTCACGCGAAGGGAGTGAGAGAAAGAGTTAAGGGACATGATCGGTTGGAAAATACCTTATTCGGCGCGTCAGAGTAACCGCAACGGAGGAATCTTTTTGCGGAGCGGTTCGTACTGTGGCATTTTAACCCAAATCCCACTCCCAAAGTTTACCGTTGCGTCGATTCCCGAGTGCACACTCTGTCCCGTCGACAATTAGCACTTTCTTACCTCAGTTTTCAATGATCGTTCGCCTACTTGGCCTCACCCCACCGTATTTGGCCCGCCAAGCGTCGACCGAGAGCCGATTTCGGGCGTCGGACGGAGTCAAGAGGGGAGAGACAGAACGCTCCCCCTCCTTTTATTCCCATTGTAATTTACTTCCCGAGACGGCCACGCCAATTTAATTTAACTCCGCCGTGAAAGGTATTTACTGCTTTGAATAACGATGAATGAGGGCGGTCCCCACCCCGCCTGCAGCACCAACCTCCCCGCGATCCTACCCCTACCCTTTCCCACCTCGCCCTCTTGTTCTCCGCTGCGGTGTTGATTGGGAGATTGTTCTTTGGGGGACCACAGGGAGGAGGCGCTTTTCTTTTTGTCCGACTGTGTATCTGCAAAAGAGGAATTTTGTTTCGGGGGGGCGAGGAGAGGCGGGGACGGAGGAGGAGGTGGTGGTGCGAAGGTGCCCGTGTGGGGGGCGGGGGAGAGAGAGATGCCGTAGGGGGAGGAGGTGGGATAGCGAGGGGGGGTGGGTTGGTGAGGGGGCGTCGGCGGCGGCGAAGGTGGGTGGGAGGGGTCTGTTGCTCGACTCCTCACGGCCTCACCGTTTCCTTGCATCTCATTGGACCTTTCCTGCGCGTTTCTGCGCGTGACGTGGATAAATGTGTCGGGCGCTGATGGCAGAGGCAGAGGCGAATGCACACTCTCAAAGCCTCAACTTCCCCCTCCCCCTCCGAGCTCTCTCCTTCCCCCTCCTTCCTCTCCTTCGCACGCCCTCCCCCTTCTATATCTACGTCTTATCCGCCTTTCCCTTCCCCCTCTCCTGCTCCTCCCCTATCTTCCTTGGCCTCCCTCCTTCCCTTCACCCCTCCGTCTCCGAATCCCTCCATTCCATCCAACCTCCATTTCTCTTCTTCAGCTCACTCTATCCGTTTTCTAGTCACTCGCAAACTCGCGAGTCGAGATAAGCCCTGAGCTTAACTCTTTACGGCTCTTATTCTATTTTCTAATGAAGGGGATTGCTGCCATGTTAAACCTTCCTTGGGAATGCAATTTCACTCCGCGGTCAAGTCAAAAGCTGTCACGTGGGATTAATTGGTATTACTCTAAGCAGTAACGATGATGTGGAACAAATATTTCATGAAATGTGCGAGCAAACTAGCAGCGCTCGCCGTCAGCTTTAGTGTTTTAGCGAAGTGGACGATGTCATAGGCGATGTCCACGTATGCATCGTGTCTCTCTTGTCATTGCAAAATTTGATGTGTCATTACATCCGACTTGAAAAATGGGCGTAATTTATAATAAGTACAATTAATAATTGCGTTATTTTTTAAGCCAAATGTTAATATCGGCTGGGATTTAATATAGTTTATTGTAAATTAAACTGAACGAGAATGTATTTGATAAACACTTAATGTTATGAATATTAATTTCTCTGTATTCTTTACGAAATTTTTGTATCTTGAGTGATTTATAGGTAATTTTTTACCTCCTTCCCTAGTATCTTCATCTCAAACCAATTCTATAGCATTGCGCATCGTCCAATGAGTGCGTTCTGTTCTGCCTTCTGTTCAAACTAAATTTCAAATATGCTGTTATATTTTTATTAAATGTTCCATCGAAACCACATGCAATGAATGATCTTTAAGATGTTGATAATAATGAACACACTCCGACGTACTTCATATTTTTAATCATTTTAATCTTATTTTCCTATGAAATTATGCAGCTGTGTGATAGTAAAAATTTTGTGTACTATTTTCCTAAACTGTGATTTAAAACTTAATCATTTTAGAGGAAATATGTGATACGCGTCGGTAAGCTATAATATGAATTTTAAACATAGGTTAGAGCATTTCATATCTTTTTTATGCATCAACAGTCTTCCGTCAAATAAAACTATGTTGACCAAATATTTCACTTCACTTTTATTAACTCTTATTATGGGTGCCATGGATTAACTACGACTTGGTCACGACTACGAAAGCTTCAATTTAAAAACCGTGACCAACGTTATCCTCAAGATCCACCAGTGAGCAACGTATCCTTATTCTTGTCAGCTATTTGCAATCTCACCTTTCCGATTAGTTCTCGAATTAATCCTTGCCATAGGATTTTCAATACGTGTTTGGCCATTATTTTAATCCTGTCACGAATTCTTTCTCCAAATACTGTCTTACGTAAAATATGAATATTATTCTAAAAATATCTCTTAAGATGCAAATGAGTCCCTCTTTTCTCCCTCTTTTAGAATAGAGTACCTTGAACATTTCAGAATGCGATATAACAAGAGCGTTTCATTATTCTTATATAAAAAATTCGAAAATAATAGGATATTTAGAATTTCTCATATATTTTGAATATGGATTCTGTCAATGGGCATGATATTCGTTAATTTCGCAACTACTATTTAATATATAGTTGTATATCATCTCAAGATTAGTATAAGGAATTCGAAATTGACCCTCTATTTAAAATTGAAAGTATTTAAAAAATTAAATTAATTGAACATCATACTCAATATATCCCAGGAGGTGAAGGAGTGATAAAACGGAACCTGTACCCTAACATCCGATCGTAAAATGATCAAGGGCTTCTGAAGTATTGAGCTTATGTATCCAATCATTGCTATTATTAATTTTCCAATTTAACGAAGGATAATGATTGTCACGAAAGATGACTCATTCATATTTTTGTTAGTACCTAGTACGATAAAACATTTTTGATGCGCATATTTACTCACCAATTTTTCAATATGCATCTTTATTCTACTGTACGATGTTCTCGTATGTTCATGAAATTTCTTTACAATATCTTTTGTTTTCATTTTGCACTTCATTCATTTCTTTCCTCCTTCCTTTTTCCCCTTTCACCGGCAATGGCAGTATTCATTTATTTCCATATTCAGCCCTGGCTCCTTCGCTTCCTCCCTCCCCTCCGGCCTTTCTCTCTCACACTCCTCCGGAATCCAAATATTATTCCCTTATTCCTTTCCCTTTTCCCCGGAAAAAAAAGTTCCGCAACCTTCCTCCATGTCATTAACCCTATCGCCAGCCCTCCATATTTCCCACCCCCTCCCAACCTATCCGCCGCCACCTCCCCAAAACTTTTTCATCCAACCGCCCCTTTTCTTTCAATCAACCCCCTCCGTCATCTTTCCCTCTCCACCCTACTACCCCTCAACCCTCACAGCTCAAAAAAATATCCTCTTCCTCTTCACTCCACTCAATTTCCTTTTTCCTAAGTATCATTTTCGCTCTTTCTCTCTTCTTCCCTCTGACTCTTCCTCTAATTTTGTCTCTTTCACTCCATTCTGTATTCTCTTTATCTTTTCCATTACAGCACGTCTCCTGCTCTATTCTCTTTCTTACTCTTTTCCCCATCTCTTTCTCCCTCTCTTACTCTCTCGTCTCATCTCACTCGACCTCATCGATCATCTTCCATCCTTCATGCGCGCTCCTCCTGCACCTCCATTTTTTTAATACTCTTCAATCATATTCCCGTCTAGGGAATCTTTTTTTTTCTTATTCCGTACTCCTCCTTCTTCATTCTTCCGTCACTAATTACAAGTTGCCCATACCTCAACCTCCCTTCCTCTTCCCCCATGATACAAAAATTTTTATCTCAGTTCCGGCATTAATCTCTTTTGGAGCGCTGTCACGGAAAAGCAATAACTTTACATGACTAAATCAGCCATTGTTAGTCTACAATGCGGATCAGGGCTACTGGATGGACGGACAAATCATATTTTTTTTGCCTTCGTCCATATAATTTATTTGCGATGGGTTTCCATGACCAATGGATACGCAATGTCCACTACCCATACGTGTGCTTGGTTTTCCCCAATGGTTAATAGGACTTAATTCCTTTGACCTCCGTGACGTAACTGCTGCTAGTTATTCGGAGGAAATGATGCGTGCTAGAAATTCTTAGAAGTGGACTGCATTAAGTTGAAAACAATGTTATTGACGCTTCATTTAAGAGTTATTAGATATACGTAACTAATGACTGTTCAATGGGCTGACGTTTCAAATCAGAGTCCGTTCCTGAATAATGTGTGCGAGAAAAGCAACTGCGGTTCACCGCATGTCTCGCTCGAGGAGAAATAACATAATTCATTTAACCTTTGGTATTTTATTCTCATAACAAATTACATTGGCAAGTAGTATACTGTTAGTTTTTGCAATTTAAATGCTTCCCCACTTCCCAACTCAAACTCCTCTGTTCTGCCTCAATCTCCTTCAATCTTACTCATATCTTCTCCACCGGAGCCTCCATCTTTTTTCCATCCTCCCTGTTTCGACCAACTCTCTTCCTCCTTCGCATTCCCCTTCCTCATACTCCCCGTCCCCTCTGACCCCCCTCCACACGCCTCTGAGCCCACCACCACCACCTCCCCGCACCCCCCAGTCATCAGTCAACTCACCCTCCCTCTCCATTTTTTGAGCCCAAAAATGGTGATGAATCGGTGTGAATTGTTTTCTCGCAGCCAGAGTAGCGTTCCTCACTCCATTTCCCTCCACCCCTCCCACTCGCTCCCTCCCAATCCCATCCAAACACCGCGTCCTCTCCCTCCGCCGCCCACCGCCACGCACTTCCCTCACCTCCTCCGCACTCCTCCCCAACCCTGCACTGCGATCCCCGGCACCGAATTTCCACCCCGCACCGCCACCACTCCTCCGTCCCTTCCGTACTCCCCTTCCGCACTCCCCTTCCGCGTATTTTCGATTCGCCTCATCTTCACCATTTTATTTCCCCTCATCACCTCACCCTCACGACATCCATGCTCTATCCCACTCCTCACCCGGCGTTTCCCCTCCACTCTCACTCCTTTCCATCCCTCCGTCTCCTTCCTCATTCTCCCTCCGTCGCCCTCCTCCTTGTCCGTTTGTACGGATTGCATGTACCCTTTTCGTCCCCGTCGGCCTTCGTGCAGGCGTCGGGTCGGCCGAAGAAATTAACGAGTTTTGTCCAGTGGGTTG
The DNA here is from genome assembly GCA_037158775.1 of Hetaerina titia. Lineage (NCBI taxonomy): Eukaryota > Metazoa > Arthropoda > Insecta > Odonata > Calopterygidae > Hetaerina > Hetaerina titia. Next base: position 126,471,545 of record CM073769.1, read on the forward strand.
GGTGAGCGAGTGGAAGAGTTTTGGAGGTCGAAGGGAGAAGATGGCGGAAAGAGAGATAAAAGGCAAGAGGGGAGGGGCGGCAAAGCGGACCGGGGTGAAGGGAAGAGTAAAGGGGAAGAGTAGGAGGTGGTGGAGAGAGAGAGGGAAGGAAAAAATATGAAGATGGATGTAATGAGAAGGAAGGAAAAAAGGGGAGGGACAAACTGTTTCGAGAGGGCGGAATTGAGACCGGGAAGTGCCATGATTTTATATGACCTCATGTCGTTCACATAAATAATGTACAAATGGTCATTCATACTTTTATTTTAAAACGGTGATTTTATTTAAAGTAAACTTAGCAAGAAATTGAGGTTAAAATTAATTGAAAATTACAATTTTTTATTAAACGTTTTATTTCAGACGCTGGAATTTGATACTTGTATTGATTCCGCTTGACTATTATGAAAACTTAATATTTAACTGTTTATTGAAATCGATGGGGAAAACCCATTTTCAGCCAACAAATCAAATTATGTTGTCTGTTGATTAATGCGGGTTAAAGGAAAAACAAGGTAACTGTAGGGGAGAATCTATTATTAAAGCTACCGCAGGTCTGCCAGAATTTATTTAAAGAGAATATGCCCGAATAATCGTGTTTTTCTTAAGTAAGGGAAATCATTGAGGTAGGATATTCAAAGACTCAAGCATCTTCCATTATGTCTATCGTATGGGGTGATGAAAGCAATCAATAAAGACGTTTATTTTATAACCATTATACTAACACTCTCTGGCAGAGAGAAAGGCACGCATAGGTAGAGTTAAGTACTGCTTATCATAAAATCATACAATGCATTTGAATTTCAACATTTATTTTTTTTATAAATACGCTTAATCAGTACTTGTTGAATATATGTAAAAGAAATTTTTCTGGTTTAATGCTGAACTATGAATTTCTAAATATAGCGTACACAAGGTGTGCTGATATCTTAATCCTGTGAAAAAGAAGAGTAGAGGAATGAAAATAGAGCCTATTTTAGGTGATGTTGCGTGCCGCAAATTAAAACAACGTTCCTGGCGAACGTCATGAAAGATTGACTTATGAAATATTAAACTGTCTAACTCCATAGGCACTTTTTTTTAGTACGAGTCTACTTTATTTATCTACTATTTTGGCAGTTTTACCTTAGTCAAGTCGATATTATGATGCAAGCCATATTTTTTGGAAACTCTGTTTGTATTCTTGTTGCAGCTGTTGAAGAAATCATAATATTCCTATAATGTACGCATAAAAATTGCAGATGGTCAAGTGGAATTACCAAGATATCGCCTTTCATTTATTTTTTATCCATTATCCACTTTACTTCGGCGACCAGGTTATAGTTTCTCATTATTCCTCCTTTACCAATATTTTTCAAAAAATGCTTTATTACATGGTTTAACCGAACTGTAGATCCTAAATAATAACTCTGAGAAGGCTAGTGGAAAGGATAGGTCAAGATCAATATTTCAGTTTTTATTTTTTAAAGTTTTTTTAAATGCCTATTTTTTGGTGGTCATACCTGCCAGAACTTTCTTCAATGCATGCGTACCTTACCTAAGTTGAAATTATATAGGGCAATTACTACCTAGGTCAATTACTAATCGGCATTCCAAAAGAATAAAATTAAATTTGTATCTATAAAAAATACAGTATAGCATATTTGCTCTTTATTGTTGATTAATGAGCAAATATTTTATTAAAATATCATTGAAAAATTCAATCAATCTAGAAAAAGATATTTCTGCCTTTATTTACCCACTTTTATTTATACATTATGTATTTTAACCTTATATGTTCTGATTATTAATGGCTAGAAGAATTATCATTGTTCATAAATCCATGTGTAAGAATAATGTGAAGGTTAATATTATTAGAGTATACTATAGTCTTTGGAAAGACCTGTGCCAAAGATTAATAGAGCTTTCCATTTTGCTGTCCCCGTGGCGCCTCAGGGACTTACGTTGAACCCTTCTAACGTCGTCCACCCAAGGGCATTTATTTCTTGTGTTTACGATGAAATCCTAAAGGGATAAAATTTAAAACATCAAATTATTACTAAAATTTTAAACATTACATTTAATTTGAATATATTTCCTTTAAATCTAAAACATGGGAAACGAACAAATGAGCTAATATCCTAGACATCAAAGATATTCAATTTCTATGCATTTGTCGAATATCGAAAGTTATTAATTATCATTTTCAAACATAAAGAGAGTGTACGATATTCTTTGATATTGAAAAATATCTTTCCTTTACTTCAGAGTTATAATTCCATAGGTTAGATTTCCACATTATGCCAAAAATAATGACTGAAAACAAAAAAATGGTCAACTTCAGGTCGATTGAAAACCGTGAAATTTAACCGATAAAAAAGATTTACGTATTGGAGTTCGTTACAGGTAAAAAATGTAATCTAATTTACGTTCATAATAAGGGAAGCTTTCCGCTGTTTCGGGAAAACAGTTTCAGTATGTTTGACATTTATTTTGTTAATTTCATTTATTTCGTTGCGTCAAAACTTTTTCATTATTATCAAGCTTATTATCATAGCTCACATGGAAATACAAAATTTCCTTTCCATTAATAATTGTGAAGGTGCTGCGGGGTTTTCACGACGCTGGCCGTTTCCCACATTTTTTTCTTTTTCCAGTTTCATAACTTCAGGATCCACTGTTGCCTATACATTCTTTGTATATGCCCATACTAAGAAAACTTCTTCCTTCGGTCTAACTAGTGTATCATATTTCAAAAGAATATTTGCATTCCCATATTCCCATATAAATGTATTTGTACATATTTGTAGACAACTTAGGCTTGAATGACGCCAGTTTAATGGTGGGACTATTAGTTTGACGATGACGCTACGCATAATCAGACCTGGTTTAAATATATTCACAAAAAATAGATGGCGATAGACATTGAAACCTAGGTCGACTACAAATATATATTATATGGGAAAATCCGAAGTGTTTTCTTTTGAATTATGGATCGTTCCCACAAAGTTAACCAAATCTTATAGTGCATCCTCTTGCCAATTCAACATTTTTTCCAATCACATTATTTGGAATGTCCTATAATCTTGGTGATGTGCGACTGCTTCTCATTAAATTCACCCCCTGGCTTTGCGAATGACTCTCCAGTTTATTAATTTTCCCCAACACTTCTGAGATTTAGGTTTAAATTCCCTTTATGATGGAGAAGCACATTCTTTCCTTTGCCTTCGTTTTTATTTATTTCTTCTAACATATTCCACTTAGCTGTTGTATGGCCTAAATATCTTAGTTAATTCAATGGCTTTTATGATATTCACAATTCACCCCTATATAAAGGACAAACCCCAGATATTTGAACTCCTTACATACTCTAACGATTCCTCCGTATTTATAGAAATTATCTTCTTTAGTCTCTATGTGTTTTCCTATCCCCTTTCCTTATACCTATTTCTATGTTTGAATGAATATTTGTACGCCGTATGGCGGAACTTCGTATTTGAATATATATAAATATATATACAAGGAGTGTTCATAAAGTAAGGCCCGTTTGGTCACAGGAAAAAATATACTCATATGAAACACATTTTATTGGCACCTTTAGTTAGCTACAAACCTACTTCACTTATCTACATAATCGCCGTTCACTTCTAAGCATTTTTCGTACCGCTGCACCGGCTTCTTTAACCCCTCTGCATAGAAACTCGCCGCCTGAGGGTTGAACCAATCGACAACGCCATTCTTGAGTTCCTCTTCGGTTTCGAAACGTTGTCCACCGAACCACTGTTTCAAGTGCAAGGAGAGGAAGTAGTCGCTGGGTGTAAGGTCAGGACTGTACGGCGGGTGGTTTAAAGAGTTCCCAACGACCCAAAAACTCTCGTCCACTGGATATTCTTTGCTCTTTGTGGTGGTCGGTGAGCATTTTCGGTACCCACCTTGCACGCAATGTGTGGTATCCGAGGTTTTCCGTAACAATATTGTAGACAGTAGTGCGTCCAAGTTGAGGAAATTGTTCAACCAGGCCATTAATTGTCAATCGACGATCACATCGCAGTTTTTGTTCCACTTGCGAAACAATTTCATCGGTCGGAATACTGGGCCTACCACTTCGCTCTTCGTCATGGACATTTGTTCGTCCATTTTTAAAATCACAGCACCATTGTCTAACCTTTCCTTCTCTCATGACTGTAGGTTAATAAACTAGGCATAATTACCGATGAATTTCAGCAGCCGACAATCCTTTTGCATACAAGAATCGTATGACAGAACGCACTTCACAGCTGGCGGGATCAACGATTGTCGCGGACATTGTTGTTTGCATGCACGGACAAGCAAACGACTTCTGAAACAAAACAAATGCTGCTATAGCTTCTCAATGAATTAGTAGATGTCGCTGCAGGAGCAAAACTGTGTTCTGAAGCGCCAATATTTAAATATAAGCAAACGGTACTCACTTTAAGAATTCGCCTCGTGGATATATATATATATATATAACTTAGACAGCAACATAGCACGAGAACATATAAAAAGAACACTCACAATAATATCTTGTTAATTTCGACGGACTCGAACTCCGTCTTCTTCAGAAGATAAGATAGGACTGAGCACTACTACATTTTTTAGTTCTTTTTTTGTGTTCTCGTGCTGTATGTTGCTGTCTAAGTTTTTTATTCAACACTTCCGTGTTACTTCGAAGAAATCATCTATATAAATAAATAAATATATATATATATATATAATTTTGTATTTAGTTTTCAGAAACTGTTATTGAAAGCTAATTCTTCTTTTTTCTTCTTCGTAACATCACTGTAAATACGTATGCGCGTACTTTCTCACCATTTTCAATTTTATCAATGCTTATTTTCCGTTTAGGCGAGGGGAACTTCTACAAACTTTTTTAGTTTTTGAAAAAAAAAATGGTTTTTGGAAAGTGCTCTCAACAATTTTCATCAATGCTTCCTAAGCTGCAGTCATTTTATCTTAAATTAGCTCAGCTTCTGAAGCTTGGCGTTTGGATTCAGAACGTCGGCATATTTTGCGGGAATGGTTTGTTTGCCCATCGCTCAACCCGTCTCGAAGGACCAGGATATTCCTTTCAGAGTTGTCTCCGGTAGTCACTGAAGTGCATTGCTCTCTTTGCAAGGCATCAATGCTGGTTTTTATTCACCCTGGGTATATTTATTCACCAGTACCCTCAAATCTGGCGAGCATCCTCATGTTCGCCACCTGGGAAGGTGCCCGCAGACCTGCAACTCCACACGGGTTTCTTTCCAATAATACCAATGTTATTTCTGTAACATGAATAGCGCATGAGAAAGAGACGTTTCTGACTAGAGTAGATTTCCACTCTGCCTGATTTCGACTAGCAAATTCTTGTGGAAATTTTCAGAACCAAAACATGTCAACAAAAGTAAAAGGAAGGAATTAGGATATACTACGGAAAAATGTGAACAGTAAATTCTAAAAACAATTTAAAAAATATTAATTCGAGTGAAGGGTAAAAATATATTTTTTCATTTCTTCAATGTTATATATTTCTCAATAATTGACAATTGAATAACATTGAATTGAGTCATTAATTTACAAAAATATTGGATCCAATTAAAAATACCTTTAAAAGATTGAATTTATAACACTTATAAAATTGCACATCATGGAAAATGGCTAAATTATGGAATTAATTACTGATAATAAAACTGATTATCATATTATTATAAACACTAGTTAACGAGATGTAAACTTTTAAAGTAAAACATGCATTAAAAACTTAATTTTTACGTTCGTTCACTTGAATTCAAGTCTTGTATTGCAATTAGCGATTGGCTATTGAAAAAATTAAAATTAAATTAAGACTTATTTGAGTTCATGGGAGCTGTCACTTCCTCAAGTGTCCTGTTTCAAACCAGACGGAGTTGAAGCCTTTTTTCTGCGTATGTCCATTTACCTTTCATGATACAGAAAAGTCAAAGGTATAATTGGAAATTAAATTAAATGTTCGAGTGTTTCCGAAAAAAATATATTTTCGTTATTCGGAAATTAAAATAAATATAAGGAAAAATTATATTTGACCTACACTATTTCGGACAATTCCATGTATTTGTAGACAAACTTGAACCATAAGAGTATTTAACTTGAGGAATCTTGATGAATATGGAATCAATGAAGCATTTTGTTACTTAAATATTTTCTTTTTATTTAATTTTTACGCTGTTATTGCTTCGTATTTTAAGGAGTTTTGAACGTAATAATAAGCATAATTCATTAAAATTGCAAAATCAATCTCCCTCAGAATATTTTAAATAACCTCTAAACATCCGTATACTATGGCACTCTGATGATTAAAGTAGTAGAGTATATTAGAATATTTATAATTTTTAAATTTTAATGTAGGATTATACCGATCCAAATTACAGAGCTATGACTTACGTATCAAGTTAAGAATATTTGGAGCAAATAAACGTCAGGGTAAAGTAGTCTCTCACATGGCATGCTAGGATTAGGGAAATAATTTATTAATTTTAAGAAAGAACCAATGACTAATATTGCGTATAAAAACTATTTTCACAAGATTGATATGTACAATTTTAACTTCAAGGCAAAATATTTTTTTAATTGTCAAAATTTTCAATTGGTTGTCATCGTTTAATAGATGAAAAACAGGTATTCGAAAATAAGAATTGATATTCGTAGGGGTCACACTAAGAGATTTAGCATTATAAAGTGGTGATCACTACACTGTAACTGAATGTCAAAGAGGAATTAATTTGTTGTTTTTCTGTTTTATTTAGTTCAAGAAAACATATTTAGTCGGCATCATTCCCCTCACTTACTATTATAAATTTTTAATCAAACAAGATGAGATCCACGTAGTTTTTCTCAGACGAAACAAGTGTTTTATAACATCTAGATACAACTCCTCATTTCAGTTTAGTCTTTAAGTAAATATAGTGGAAGAAGAATGACTAATTGTAATATTGTCTCAGGATATTTAGTTAAGGAATGCGATTAGAATGGTGTAGTCGTAGGATCCATCATAAACATACCCTAAACCGGTAGACATAAAGTAACATTAAAAAGTCTTTATTATTGTTAAGCCTGGTAGAGGCTTAGGAGTTCCGTGTAGAGAACGGTTAAGGATTTCACAATCATTTTGCAACGGGTGACTACTCACTGATTGTGGAAAAGTTTTCCTTATTTAGTATTAAAGGACGTGGAAGAGAGATTATTTGTAGTGAACTTGTATTATTTTTCTCTTTATTCCTAAGTCAAAGAATATATTGAGGGAACAATTTCGAAAACTGAATGGTTTCTACAGACATGTCATTGAAAAAATATCACCCTTTTACGAAAGTTATCAAATAGCTGTAATTTTACATAACGTTTCGTGACTACGCGACTAGTGAGTATCTTTCGAGGGAAAAAAGAAATAAGAAACGCGGCTCATCAGCATCTCCCCTTTACCTCTAGTGGTTATATTCTTAGATGCTACTACTAACCTGCCCACACCGCAGCGTTCAGGCCATTAAAAGCACGAATGAAATGTTTAAAAATTCCTATAACTTTTTTCCCGGCGTAGGAAGACTGCGCAATGCATGAGCTTGTCCCCGAAGTGACGGGGAGTTGAAAGTTATTCCACCTTGGCAGGGATAACAAATACGCTTAATTAATGATGCCTGGGGGTGGGAGAGGATGAAAGTTTCGCACGGTTGCGAATGCCACGGGACACTTGCTCTCTCTTTCTCGCTTCTGCAACGACCTGAGGGAACGGGGAGAAAAGTGAGGACAGGAGGGAGGTGGAGAGGAACCCTTGGGAAAGAGAGCCTGGGGATGATGCGGGAGAGGGATCACGTTTGGGAAGGGTATCGGGGGAGAAGGCATTACCGCATGCCGTCCACTTGCCAGGACACCACGAATGTGTGTCGGTCCCCACGCCCTGACGACGGCTAGGGTGCCCTTAGTCGCGGGTACCGGAGGGAACGTTCCGAGAAGAAAGATAGCTGGGGCAACCCACTTACCCCCCGATTACCCCCTGTTCCACCTCCTGCTATCCGTTCGCATGGTATAATTTTAAAACAGAAGATGCCAAACGTTCTATTCGGATCCTTCGGGATTCATTGGCGGTCAAGCCGTCTCCTGGGTCACCTCCGATAGTCTCACCTATTTTCCTGGTCCTGTTTTCTCCCTTCCTACTTTTGCGTAGCTCCTATTCGTTTCACTCCGAACGAATGAAAGAGACGTATATTTCGAAAGGGTCATTTTGGGAAATGTGGACTTTGAAGATGGAAAATAATTCTATGAAAATACTTTCTTTCACTTTATTATTAGAGATGAATTATAGTTATCAAAAATGTTGTGGCATTCATGTGTTGACACAAGTTGATATTCAGAGAAGGAAAGAAGTATTTACCATTGTTAAATATTCTTAAATATCTGATTCGCTATTTGTGTCCTTGTTTGGGGTTGAAAATACATCACTTGAATAATGAATTCCTTGTGTTTCACGATGAATGATTTCGTATATCTACATTTCCGAAATATTACAATCCCGTTCTCAAATGCACACATTGTCTTTCATAATGTGCTTTTGTTAACAACTACAGAAAATTAAGTTACTATTCAATCAAAATCAAACCCGTCAATGGGAAAACATATATTCATACATATGGAGATGGATATAAGGAAAAGGGGGATTGGTACACACATAAAGGACGAACACAGAAGAGTTGGGGAAGGCAGAATTGAGCAGATAACAAGCGTAAAATTGTTTCCTTGACCGGGGCCTAAACACCGGATCTTTCCACTTGCCGGGCGGATGCTCTAAGCACTTGAGCTACCGAGGAAACTTAGTTTACACTGAAATCTGCGGTCTTATATGTACCCAAGTGTCCCGATTGCTAATGATAACTTCGATAGACTACAAGACAAATACAAGATTTTCATCAAATTGTACGACTACATTTTTCATGTAGTTCAGTCCTTTACTGGATTGTAGTTCTTCTGGTCTACCATACTCATATGTGGACACGTATTAGAGAATTTTCTGTTTGGAAACCACACGGAGACAATTTTGTCTATGTTTATGAGTGACTACTCACTCACTCATAATAAATAAACTAGCCTCATTTAGAAGTTTTTCGTTTCTGGTGTACTCTTTAAAGATCATCTTTTACAATAATAGGATCATATTTTTTTAACTTTTTGTAATAGCTATCCTGGTTCTTCCACAGAAGGATTCTAGCACCATCAATGAAGCAATCTAGGAGACAAGAGAAAATAGGTAGATTAAAAGAGTACTGATATTGTATTAAAGTCGTTAAATAAGGTAGTGGGTGAATAAAATCAGTCGTCTGAAATGGAGAGGATAATATTAATTCAAATATATCCGTGGTCAGTAAATATTGATCACTTTATCATTTTCTTCAAGAAGGACGTTAGAGATATCAAGAGCAACTGATTGAAATAAAAATATTTGTTCCCCACTCAGTAAGTAAGAAACAGTTTTCATCACTTTATTCATATGATTAATATTTTGATAATAAGAACGCCTATAAAACTTTCATATAATTTGAGACGTAGTTAACTTTAGACTTTGTATATATAATTTAGCCGTTAAAGAAAACATATGCCTAGAGTTATAATGGATATCAACACTTATTAATCAATAGCCTGTGGTTTTGACATAGTATACCTGTATGATATTATCAAAACACGTAACATAAAAATTGAAAAATCGAATGAAATTTTTTATAGTATTTAATTATGAAACCTGATATTTAATTTAGCAATATAATATCAGATAATCAAATTCAGCTCCAAGTATTTGGTCAAAGGAAAATATTTATGAAGGCATAATATATTATTTTAAAGACTTGAATTGGGGTATACTAGTGGAGGAACGCTAACTCATTAACAGATTTTCGATTTTTCTAAACGATGAATTTTAGAATTAATTTTGTGACTTATCTCTTTCCAAATATAATCGATGAATTGCTTTCAAAATTTGATCATAATGCGTTAGTTGGGAAAATTATTTTTGCTTCATCGATTTTTATTTTTCAGAAATTTTCTTGTAGGATATTTATGAATTAATTACCAATAGAATAAAATTCACACTTCTCTATAAGTGGCTGTTTAGATTATTGAATGATATATCCTTCAGCTGCTACGCTTAGCTATCAAATATCATGCAGTATATTAAACAATTATCACTATAATTCACTTTATTTTTAAAATAAAAATTGACATTTTTAAAATCATGTTCTTCAAAGGCCATATCCAGTGGTATAATTGTCATTTGGATATGTGCAAGTTTTTATGTTGATTAAAAATACTGTAATAATTACATTGTAGGTCCTTTAAAAAATTAGAATTAATTGCAGTAAATATGATGGCAGCATAATCAATCTGAATTTCTTCTGAGCCGTTCCCATCAAAAACGCTCGATGAAAATGATAACATGAGCAAACCCACTCCAATAATTTGATGGGCTATTTTCTTTCGAGACATGATCGCCGTTTGATGGATGTATATGAAATATAAATCAACTGAATTTTCTACACAAGTTGCCGAGATTAATTCATCCCTCATGACGTTATTATCACGACCTAGGATTCATAATTCCGGCATTCCATGGAAAGTCATACTCACGCCGTATCCATGACTCCCCTGTCCACGCACCATGTGCCTTTGGATCCTTTCCCTGCCCTACCTCCTTCATCACCCAGCGTAGACTGCTCTAATGGCCCCACCCCCACTTCCTCCCAGAAGATACGCATCGCCTAATACGACGAGCCTCAATGCATCGTCCCCGAAGCCCGTTTTGCCGTCCACGAATCTCTCAATATTTCTCCCGCTCCCACGTTCGTCCTCCAGGAGTTCCGCCTGATTTCCCGCAGCCAACACTTTGTTCTCGTCGGAAAAAAATTAAGAATTCTTTCTAAAGAACATCCACCTCCACCTCCTCCCTCCGCTATTTTCCCCGACTTTCCTCAAAGAGTGAGAGCGGACGACAAGTGGTCCTTTTGTGTGAGGCGAGGAGATATGCGATGGCCGCTCTCGTTCCGCCATCTTCTTTCTTCTCATCCAGGGCCCTCTCTCTCTCCTCCCCCATCACGGAAGAAGGGAGCACAGGTGCCGGTTGCCCTGTCGGCCAAGAGGGAGGAGAGATCGTGAAGGTGTTCGCAGATGCTTAGGTGGAGATGGGGAGCAGTTGGCGTGCGGCGGGATATGGGGAACCATTCGGAGTGGTTTCTTTCGACTTCATACTCTTGGACCTGTTCGTCTTGCCTTGTGAGGATATTTTTTTCGGTGTGCTATAAATATCAATCAGTGTGTTACCGTCGCGATTTAATTCGGTACATTCTGTTTTTAATTTTAGTTCCTCGATAGTTTATCTAAAGTTATGAACAAAATGATTCTTACACTAGTGTAAGGTCAATACGGTATGGCATTTTCAAAATACAGCCGATGGTAGTGGCGAAATTAAGATGAACCTAATTAATAATCATATCATAATGAGCAGTAAATGGCCAATCAGTCAGAGTTTCTTCTTTGTTTGATTCATTTGTTATTCAAAAGCTAGTTTTCTGAAACAGAATCAGTTTGGGTATACAGTTTTAATACTAGCGAGTAAACCCACACTCCACATGATTTTTCAACTAAGTAATATATATATATATATATATGTTTATGTCAAACTTTGACAGCAACACACAATATGAGAACACATAAAAGGAACACTCACACGTTATTTCTTGATAATTTCGACAGAATTGTGCACCGTCTTCCTCAGAAGATTAGTTAGGACTAACTTTTATTTAACACTTCCGTGTTACTTCGAAGAAATCATCTATTTATGTATATATATGTATTATATATACATATATATGTATATATATATATATATATATATATATATGTATAAACTTGGAAAAGACGCTCTCTGGCGACGCACAAACACACAAACACTAACACAAAAAACACCACACACATAGAAACATAAAAGAAGGACACTTACATTGGATATTTACGTTTCGACGGCACGGCCGTCGTCATCAGATTGATTTGATGACGACGGCCGTGCCGTCGAAACGTAAATATCCAATGTAAGTGTCCTTCTTTTATGTTTCTATGTGTGTGGTGTTTTTTGTGTTAGTGTTTGTGTATATATATATATATATATATATATATATATATATATATGTGTGTGTGTGTGTGTGTGTGTGTGTGTGTGTGTGTGTACTTGGAGAATAATTTTCCATTCAATAGCTCAGAAAACTAATGGACCTAATATTTTATATTCAGAATTATACAGTAACAGCAGTTAAGATTAGGCAATTTGAAATTTTGCGTTTTCTAAGGGTATATTTTATATGCAAAACGGTAAATAATGGAATTGTTAATGCGAGATCTTTACTTATATGGACCCACTTTGAAAAAATACAATTTGGTCGGATGGAAAACGTGACCGTCTTGATATAATAGGAATTATTCAAAGTGAAACTGATTTCACCTAATATTGTTCGTGCAGCATTAAACATATATTTTACAATGGGTAAACACAAATAACATATATCGTACCTTGTACTACGGCGTTGTTTTTGTTCTCCAAAATTCCCTGATACATATATTTTATGCATCGGGGTGTTTTTACACATAACCCCAATTTCGATGGCATACAAGTACTACCTGCACACTAGTCTGACTCTGAATGGCAATTATGATATAACTTATAAAATATATAGTCATTACCAGTTACTCGGGGATTAGATTGGAAGTAAAAGCTGTGACATATCTGAAATGAGTCTAGTGGTTCGTCAACCGACTAGCTTTCCATAGAAGAAATGGTGTGGAGGATGCGAAGACTTGCGAAGGAGTTATAAATTGTTAAGTGAATTTCCGGGAGTGAGATGAGGGGTGTGGAGGTATGTGTCCTCTTTGATGGGGCGAATGACTCGAGAGGCCGGAGCGTGGCGTTGGGCCGAATCCGATTGCGACGGAAGGTGCAGATCAAAGAAGGGAGGGAGGAGAAGAGAGCGAGGAGGGGATTAGGGGCTTTAGGCTATATTTTTGGCGTTTCCAAGAGAGAGAGCCTTCGAAGCTGGGACGAAGGAGAGCTCTGAGCGTTGGAAAGGGAGGCTCACGGGAGTCGGGAAGTGTGTGTGGGAGAGGTCGCTAGGGTTGTGAGGAGAGGGAACGCAAAAAATGCTGAGAAAGGAAGTAATAAACACCCCGTCTACAGAAGGCGGTGTTTTCCTTATTATTCATTTCTCAGCGTGGATCACAAAAAATTAACAGTAGGTAGGAAATCGTAAGTGCCTCTCCCCATCCAACTCCTTTCTTTCCTTCGACCTCCTGGTTGCTTTCACACCGCCTAAACGAGAAATATCGTGGAAACAACTGAAGTTGTCCACCTTCACGGAACTCATAAATCTTGTTGCTGATGTATTTAATTGTTTCCGTACCCTAAGTTTTCCAAAACGCAACTCTGTCATTAGTTAGGTTATTAGACCCTCTGTTGTTCTGTCGCTAAGAGATTACCAATTACTATCTGGCGCGAAAGTGATTTTTCTTCTTAGGAGAGATATGTTTCAGAATGTTCCTTGCCTCTTTGAATCTTAGCTCATTGATAAGAATTCAATTCCATAGCTGGAGAAAATTGATTGCTCATTGTTTAGATTGCTCATCCCGAGGTTTCACCACCTATTGTACATTGAATTGGCTGAAAAGTACACACAGTCAAGTATAATAACATCTTTTCTAAGGTCAATATTATTTCATTAATATATAACGCATTGTATCTTTCAAAATGTTAATGAATTTTTGTTACAAACTTAATAAAAAAATAATTATGATAAATTTTTCGTTGTATAGCTAGAGAGCCGTATTTTCATGATTGGGTAAAAATGTTTTTCAAGAGGACCAAGGGGGTCTAGAAACCTTTTAGGAAAGGATGCGACTGGATACTCTTAAACGAGTAAGCACTTCGTCTATTAGTCTTCTCTTATATATGAATGTTTGAGGCACAACTAATACAATAAATATCCTATTTAAATAGGATAAGGAGTTCTAGGATTGATGTAGTGGAATAAATCAACAAAAAGATAAGGACATATAACTTTTCCACGAAATAATAATGATACATTTATTTGAAAGCAATATCTTTAACTAATTGGTATGCTAATTAATATTGGAATGGGTCTTAGTTATCTAACTACTAATTCACGAAGATATGCAATCACCTCCTTTGTCTTGAATCCGCGTCCATAAAGGAGTGATCATTTTATAATATACGTATCATCTCCAAGATTTCCGTTCAAAATTTGAATCAAATTTGGAAAAAAAAATTCCGGAGGTTTGAAGCGATAATGCGCAAATACTTTATTCTCAAATTCATATTTATAAAATATGAATTTGCAATCTTACATGAACACTGTATTGAATATTTAAGCTCTGACATTATTATTGGCTATAGAAATTTCACAACACCAGTCAACCATGGAGAAAATAATGTTTAGATTGCATCAGCAAAGTAAGAAGCAACCTTTTATATGAATCATTTCTGATAAATATTTTGAATATTTATAAGAGCTGGTATTTCAGCTGCAGTTATATTTATAAAACATGTAAACAGGCCAAAACCGAGTGATTGCATTTTAATTAATTTAACTATAAGTTGACGATGATCTTATTTTAATGTAATAATTTGAAATTAAGTTAAGTGCAATCGCAAATATGTCATCTATATGAAGTAAATAGCATCTATTCATAATTTCATAAGGATTATAAATAGAAAATATCGAATAATACTTACTGTAAATGGTAAATGAGAATTCGATTTATTTTTTTCACTCATAAGGTGTTTGGATGTAGGCATATGCTTAACCGAGATTTAACCGAAATGCACTCGAATGATTGCTGATGATGACTGGCAAAGGTCTTAGGATAACTGTCTCGACCAGTACTTCCACCTGCTACTAAGATTTCACTCGAAAGAGGTGAAAAAATTTGAGGGAGAGATACGAGATGTATCCAAGATGACTCTGTTCAAAACCCTTTTCTTTGCCCTCCATCGCAACCCTTCCTCCTTTCTCCTCTTCTGTTTTGACATTATAAAGCCTGATTAATCTGCTACGGAAAGCGAGTCTTTCGTTTGCACGGGTGTGTTAGCGGGCATTCGGGGTTCCCCCCATCTACCCTCCCCCAGAAACCACCGTGTTAACTCCGCGACCATTAGTTTTAGTTCACACGCTCCGTGGTGGTGTGTGCGGGGTTGGATGCGGAAGGAGTCGGGCGTGGGTTGGAGCCGAGGGAATGAGTGTGTGAGCGTTGAGGGCGTGTGAGAGAGCAAGGACGACGATTGAGAGTAATGAGTGGGACAATGCAGGAGGGAGGGAGTGCGTCGTCGGGGGGAGGGGGTGGGCGTGGAGAGCTCCTCGGTGGAGGGAGAGAAGCGGGGTGGAGACAAGAGACGGAGAGGAGGGGTTCAAGGAAAGGGAAGAAGGGGCGTCGAGTGAAGGGGAAGATTTTGCGCCACCATCACAACTCCTTCCTCCCAAATCCAGCGGACTCACCCTGCGTCTTCTTCCCCATTCGCTTTACAACCCTCTCTCGCTTAACACGATTAGTATTTCATCCTTCCCGGCCCCTCCCAGTCTCCCACTTGGACAATCTTATTCAGCAACTCTACTATCCCTTCCTTAGGGTTTCACCTATGCTTCTCCTCGGGTGGATCTCGTTTTCCTCCCGAACTGTGGACGTTGGGAGAACCAGTTTTCACGGGAAGAGTCATACATAAAATTTGATTCCATAAAAAATTGGATTCTTTTTGGTTACAAATATTAAGTGAATAATTTTTCAAACATAAATAATGCAAAAAATATAGAATAAAAAATGGACGCTCACTGATAATTCTTTACCAAATATTGTATTCCGCAGAATTCATTCCAGCAGAAAATAAGCCTAGCAATATATCTGTATAAATCACTGTAACAAAAAATATTCTTTCTTAAAAGTAGAACGCCATGTTTTGTACGTAGTTTCTAACATTATGAAAAACATAATTAGGTAAATATAACGTATATTACATCTATTCTTAATATTGATTTGCAGCATCTACAAAAATAAATACTAATAATAGAAAAAAATACTAAAAAAGGTAAATATTTTTAAACTTTCATTCCAGTTGATTAAATATAGTAGGATAATACCCTTACGGGGATTCAATAAAAATTCTTATTATATTTCTCGAAAAATATTTTTTGTAGTATTTTATTTTAAAATTTTAACAGTACCTGTAGTTAAAAGTTTCTTGAAATTTTAGTCATCACGTTAGTTGAAATATACTGATCGCTAAGAATAGTGTATCATAAATGAATTGTCCCAAATACTACCTTGATCAAAAAGTTCCCGGAATTTATTCATAAAATTAAAAATACAAGTTTATTTCTCTAAATGTATATTGTCCCCTTCAAAGTAATCCCCATCGACTGCAACACACCTATGCCAGCGCTTGATCCAATCCTCGAAACATTTTTTATATTCGGTTTTCGGTATGTCCATCAGTGCTTCCTGCGATTTTTCCATTACTTCCTCTCGGCTGCTAAAACGCGTTCCCCGTAATGGTTTTTTAACTCGATTGAACAAAAAGAAGTCACAGGGAGCCAAATCAGGTGAATTCGGTGGCTGTTGAATGGTATTTGTTGCATTTTTCGTCAAAAAATTACGAATAATGATAGCACTGTGCGACGGTCTCGACGCACTGTGCGACGATTTCTGGTCTCTTTCGGCGAATTGCTTCACGCAAACGTCTCATAACGCCCAAATAATACTCTTTGTTTACTGTCTGGCCTTCTGGCAAAAATTCATGATGCACTACGCCGTTGTAATCCATGAAAACCGTCAGCATTGCCTTCTTTTTTGACTGAAAACGACGTGGTTTTTTTGGTCTCTGCTCATTTGGTGAACGCCATTCACTTGCCTGATGTCTGGATTGCGTGTCGTACTCATAAACCCACGTCTCGTCTCCAGTAATGATCCTTTTGATGAATGTGGGATCGAATTCAGCCTCGCAAATCATGTCTTTTGCGACGTCAACACGGTCTCTTTTTTGCATGAAATTGAGGTCTTTTGGCACCAACTTTGCTGCTACACGACGGAAACCCAAATCATTAACCACAATGTCTTGGGCGGATCCATAGGCAATGACCAAGTCTCCGCTATTTCTCTGATGGTTAATTTGCGGTTATTGACCAACATTTCTTTTACTTTATCAATTTTTTCACCGACTTTCGATGTCGATGGTCTGCCACTGCGTTCATCATCTTCGATTGACTCACGACCACTTCTGAACCGCTCGTGCCACTGGTAAACGACCGTTTTTTTTAGAGAATCGTTGCCGAAACACTTTTCCAACATTTCCAACGTCCGTGCGCCACTAAATCCGTTTTTTACGCAAAATTTAATACAAGTTCGTTGTTGCAAATTTAAATCCATTTCTGCAATTGTAAAAAATCGCCAATGCACACAGAGATAGATGTACTCTTGGCTACGTAACTTTTGCAAATGTCAAGTTATGACACTAAGATTTAAAGGGAATATCAACAACAAATGTACCAATTTAACAAAAAAACAGAACTCAAATCGGAACGATGGGAGCGCCACACGGTGGTTATTCCGGGAACCTTTTGTTCAAGGTAGTATGAGCTCATTACTTGCATGAAATCACCATCAAATGTATTCCTTAGTCTAATGCTCTTCTTAAAAAATTATAAATCACCTACCCAGTTGCTTTCCCTTGTTTTTCCAGTGGAGGTTGAACTCTACTATACGTATATTCGTATATTTTGGCTATATCTTAATTGAAACTGAAATTATTATGCTCAACATAATTGAATGTATTAATGTAAGAAAAACTATTCTAATGGTGGTATTCTGTTGTCCTCCCGACATTGTTTTCAGAATCCCAATGGCTATAGAAATAAATCTCCACCCCGAACAACACGCTTAAGGAGTTTAAGACATGAACGACTCTCTTCGAGATTCATGTAACTCGTTCCTGAATTCATTTGGAGTTTGGTTTTCTGTCCCATGTTCTCATATCATTAAAAATTGAGGTGTTTTATATGAATTTGAAAAAGCTGGCGGAAGATCGAGCAAGGTTCAAGGGATTTTATATGGTTGCTTAGGTATTGGTTGACCTTATTAAAGTAAAGGTTTACGTAAGAACACTGTAATGTAAATATTTAAGGAACTAAAATTGATTAATATGCACGCTATTTTAAAGTACACACACTCATACCTTATTGCTGTGATCAGTTTACTTCAGGTTTTAAGCACCTCCGTACTATTGAAATATTATTTTATGTATATAAAGAAAACAGCATCAAACGTCGTGGCAGTCATATCAACGCAGTCCACGCGTGCTAATGTGTACCACAATACGAAACAAATACTAGTGGATATAATATTAACCTCGACTATTTACCCTATAATAAAGATAAATATCATATCTAAGATTTCTCTCTGCATCTTTTCTCATTTCTTCATACATACCCTCATATCAAAGGCTTTTGGGCTTGGCTTATCGTCTAATTATTGAGGTTTCAGTTTCACACAGGATTACGCAACACCACTAAAGTTTCCCATAATATATGCACAACGTAATTACTTATCGCATTAGCTCTTATTTTTGCAAATTCAAGCTAATGCAGTTTAAATGTCATTATTTTCTAAATGTCCCTAATGTTATATATTATACAGGTAAAAAGTTTAAAAGTAATAACTTATGAAACTAATTTAATTAAAAATGATGGATTGAGGAATAATAAAACATTTAATTTTTCTTAAGAGACTATTAAAAACAATTTTCCCACATTAATATTAAATCCATATTTTGTTTGCTATTGATGACTTTTTTCTTGTATTATATAAATATTATTGGAAGTTCATCACAAAAAAGTGCCAAGTGTTGAAGCGCTCCTATTGGATAATCCTAATAAAGTGAATTGATTGTAGGTGCGGAATTTAATAAATTTTCTTTCACCCGGAAGAGGGTTCCATTTCCCGCGACACCTTTCGATACCATCAACTTCATGTAAACTGCAGGATTTTTCGGACATTACATAGATCCTCCTGGGAAACCACTGACAAAAAAGGGAGGAGAATTGCCCTCGTACTCTGTTGTATAAATTTTACATGTTGTATAGAGCTTAGCATGGAGTGAACTCTACCCTCAGCTATCAAATCAACCTTCGGATTGGTTTCTGTGGAAATGAATGGTAAGCCAGTTCAGTTTTAGTGGGATTAAAATATGAAAATTTGCCATGTGATTTGCCATCACGCACAATTTCAACCCATTTGCCCACTATTTGCCTCGTTATTTTATAGATTTTCCGACAGTCATTTGATTAATAACATTATATAAAAGAGCGTATGAGTCACTCATGCGCTACACATAATTTTACATATTAAAAAAATATAGAGTTAAAATCATATTAAATAGAATTAACAAACAAATTAAAATCATGATAACATTAGGACATTACCCATTACTCTAAATAGTTTATCTTATTATATTTACTCTTACTATATTTATTATTTATTTACTCTAATGGTTTATATTATTTTTAATTAAGGTTCCTGTGCAAATTGCTATCCACTAAGAACATATATAATTTCATAGATTTCTTATTTTCTCTAACATCTAAAACAAAATTTCGGATACTATTAAAACTTGATTTAATTTAGTCATTTGGGGAAAACATATTCTGCATACAATTTTTAATGTTTAGTTTAGATTCACATATTAAACACTAATTTGTGACATTTCTTTGCCTCTTTAATCGAATATTAATCTTGGAGATGCTCTTTTCCTTATTACTAATAATACAGTCACATTTTTAGAAAACAGTCGCATTCAAGAGCTCTATTTCTAACCACACGCCGCCTTGTGCTCAGAGAAGACAAACTGTCCTCGCTTATCACGGCGGATCGAAATAAATCCCTCCGCAATAATAGACCTAATATCAATTGTATTCTATCAACTCCGGTTCCAGTAGCCGGCAAGGAAATGGGATTATCTGACCAGCTAAGGGGTAACACTGAACGGGCGTGGAAGGAGGAGAGAGCGAGGGAGAACGAGAGGGGATGAGTTAGTCTCCGCAGCAAGTAATCCTTCATTGGACACGGTGAGAGGCGGATCACACCGTCGGTAAGTCTAGAGCGTGGGGGAGAGAATAGATGACGGAGGGGGATTGTGTTCGGGAGGAGGTGAGAGGGGAGGGAGAAAGGGTTCGAAAGCGGGGCGAGTGGTTATTGGAGAGGGCTGTGTGGAAGGTTGAGAGAGAGGCGGTGGGAGGCTTTGCCGAATGCTTCCATGGACGGCTGGGCTGGGGGGTTGGAGGGGTGGGAGGAGAAGATGCGATGCAAGCGAGGGATATGTCAGTGGCGAAGCCGGCGTGAGGGAGAGATCGGAGGGGGGGACGAAGGGCGGAGGGAGAGGGGACAAGTGGGTGTTTGATACGGACGGAGGAGTTGAGGTGGAGAGAGGGACGAACGAGCGAAGTGTTGGTGGTGGGAGGAGGCTCTCAGGAGTAGGCCGAAGGCTGGGGGGAGGAGTGGGAAGGTGGTAGGGAGAACACACACAAGCTAGCTAGCCCGCGCTACGAAATTGATCACAGGGGCCCATGACAAATACGAACATCATGGCAGGTTCTCCTGCTTCCCCCCCCAACCCTCCTCTCTTCCTCTCTCCGCCTGGTAAACCTCCTCTCCCCCTGTTCCTGCCCACCTCCTAGCACATCCCTCTGCGCCAACCTATGTCTTCCTTTAATTCCTCGTCCCTCCTACTTTTACTTCCTCCTTCGTCGTACTATCACCGACACCCCTCGCGGGGCCACATCGACCCTCTTGAGAAAACATGCACATACCGTCTGATGTTATGCCTACGCAGGATGTGTTACATCGGGCGAGACTAAGAAGCCAGCCCAACCGAATCTGTACGGGCATTTGATCTTGAAGTCGTGCCATTAGTCCAAAATATGTACGTGGAATTTTGTGTCTGGATTTAAATTTGTAAATTCTGGTATTCAATAAATAATTTTTTGGACTTGATTAGTGTTGCGGACAGGGAGAGGAACCAAAACTTGGACAAATATTTAATGCTAAAATCAAATTTCATACATTTTCTATTAAAATGTGTATTTTTCATTAGAGAATGACAGAAAATGTATTATTTTATTGCAAAAATAGAGTCGGAAATTTTTTTGGCTAATTATTATCTACAGTAGCGAATATAATTCGGGTTGCATCTTTAGGTATTATTCTATGATCTGGTTCTTTCCACAAATAGTATAAGGCAGTGACTCATTTTCGGAAGATACTGAAAATTAGCAACTATAGTAAAAGAAAATCCATTGGCAGAGTGAATCCATTTTAAAATACGAAATATATTTAAACCTGCCGGACTATTTTCAATAAAATTAAAGGTTTTAAATATTTTTACTCATTTGAATTTTTTTTCTGGATGCAGGTAGCCGTCGAATATGTCAGCAGAGTATTTTGCATAAATAACTACAGCATACTTGCTTTACCCTAACGCGACGCCGCTCTCTCGTTTTTCTTACGAGTCCCGGCACCTAATTGAAGGGGTTGGGGAGACTTTGCAGTCGAGAATTCCACGTTAACGTCGGAATGTTGCCTCTTTGAAGACGATCCTTTCGAGAAAAACCCCGGCGCATAAATCGAATACTTATCTCCTTATTTCTGCGTTCACTTTCCTCACCACAGACACCCGGTCGAAGCAGTCCTCATTGATCCTCCTGCCCTCCCACTTCATCTCACTCCTTCTAATTCCTCCCTCCATCTCCGTCCCCTCCTCCGCTCCCCCCAACTTTTCTTTTCTTCCCTCATCTGTTTGTGTGTGCGCTCCTTATCCCATCCCAGCGCCATCCCTCCTCCCTGCGGGATAACGCCGTCTCACAACTCCCTTCTCTCCCATTCTACCCCACCCTCCCTCTTCTCCTGCAATCCTCCTCCTTAGCCTCTTCTCCCCTTTTACCTCGTTCCCTCTCTACCTCCCTCTCTCTTCTCGTTTAGACTCTGCTCTGCTCCCGTATACTCGGTCCGGGACGAGGCGGTCGCAAAATCATCATTTTTCTTCGTCGCTGGAACAAGCAAGTCCACTTAGTCAGGGCTGGAGTTTCGGGGCGAGAGGGAGCAATGAGGGAAGAGAGAGAGAGTGAAAGAGAGAAGGAGAGAAAGGAGGGGGAGGTGAAGGGGAAGGGAACCCCAGGAGAGGAGGAGATGGGTAGAGAGGGGAGGGTGATTGTGGGTGGGAAAAAGGGAGGCTGAGGAGGGGAGGAAAGGGAAGGGGAGGATTGGGGGTAGGAGCAGGGTGACATGCGGATTAACCTGATGAGAGAGGGAGATAAAACAGGAGATGGAAAATGGAGACAAGAAATCCTATTGAGAGAGACCCACATGCAGAGATAGAGTTTGTGTATTTGAGAGAGAGAGAGAAAGAGGGATGATATGAAGGGTGGGGCAAGAGGGAGTCTGTGGGACCCCCAAGGGGAAAGGATGGGAGAGTGAAAGCAGGGAGAGGCAAAGTAAAGGAAGCTAGTGAGAGGTAATGAGAAATGAAGACAGTATGAGGAGAGGGATGAAGAAGGATAGGACAGAGATGCCCCTTGCAAAAAGTTTATTCCAAATTCGTGGTGCGCCCTTAAGTTTTTCAAACGATAAAATTCCATTCTCCTCTCCTCTGCACTTATTTTTCACCTTCCCCGTGCCGGAGAAATGACGACTGTTTTCCCGGTTACCACGAGAATGTTTTCCGTTTCTCAGATCCTATCCTTTCTTTTATGCGCCACGAAGGTTTCTCGAGTCCGCGATCTCTTCGTGTGCCTGTCTTTCTTGACGGTTCTCCGGGGAGTTGATGATGACGTAATCGAGACCTGGAAAAAAGCAAGTGACGGCATGACGACCGAGCAATTCTTGCGGAATGAGGACTCAGGGCCCCCTCGGCTCGTCCACCCCCCCCCTCCCCCGACCCACCCACCAACTCTCGTCTGTCGGCCACAGTATCCGCCTTTGTGCTCCTTTTTACATTTGTCCGCGGCGACCAAAGTGATGTTCGCCCTCGTCACTTGGCCCTGGCCTTGCGTGAAATTGCATTTGCTGCGAAATGTGTCATCCGTGATACAAACGAAGACCGCGGAGAAAGTTCCATTCTTCCTAGGTAAAGTAAGAAGAGCTTTTAGTTCACGGGAGGCAAACAAGTGGGCCCTTTATCAGTTCATGTTTTTAGCTTCTGCTAGAGAGAGAGAGAGAGAGCAATTCCTTTCAATGTGGCAGTCTTAAAACTTCGTTGAAGATTAAGTATACCCATTTTAATCTAGAAAGTACTGTACTTGTTAGTACGATTTTAATAAGATCATTAGATCCGTATTTTATTCCAATTGTCAAAAAGTGTTGTGGTTATTCAGCAAAATTATGGCATTTTACTCTTTGTTATGTTTATCAATAATTTACATTTTGTTCAAACTTTTATCGGCCTCTACTAAGGGGATGCAATGAACGAATGAAATTTTACGTACATTTAAATAGAAAAGTTCTCTTTTTGATTAGTAAGACCTCTTGCACAACTTAAGCTTTATTTGAAATAATTTACATACATTTATATGAATGATGAAATTTTTATTATTTTTCGTTTGCCCTTTCTAATGTATGATTATATTATGTGTATTAGTGTATATATATATATATATATATATATATACATACACACACACACACACACACACACACACATATATATATATATATATATACAAAAAAGTCCCAAGTTTACAGATGTGAGAAGAGAATTAGAAACACACATAAGAGACAACACTTTCAGCTTCAAACAAGATTTTAATTTTTCGAGTTCCATGTCTTCCTGGGAAGCTATGGCCGGCACAGGGAAAGGGACTTCCCCCCCCCCCCTCCGCCCTGACTTCTGTATTTCACATACCGTTGGGCTTAATACCAGGGTGAGCTCTAATATCCGTGGTTTTATGTATATATATGTATATATATATATATATATATATATATATATATATATATATATATATATATATATATATATATATATATATACATATATATTTATATTCAGGAAAAGGAATAGGGACACAAATAAAAGACGAATACAAGAGAGGTGGGGAAGGCGGAATTGAGGATATCACAAGCGCAAAATTATTTCCTTGACGGGGACTTGAACCACGAATCTTTCGACTTGTCGGGCCGATGCTGGATGTTTGCCAGGTATTCATGTTAGAAAGTATAGTTTTAAAACCATACCAAATATATGCTTGGTTTGAACTGGTTTTAGAAAATAAATATTGATTTTTAAATTGCAAAATAAATAACATATCTCTGTATAAAAATTAATGCTAATTGACTCAAAATCATAAGTAACTAGTTTTTAAATAATTGAATACCACTCATTCTTTCCCCAAACACATTAAATCAACTATTGTTACCTGTTTGTATTTTTTATCCAGATTTTGATTTTTTCTATTGTTTGTCTACTTCATATTCTCAGGAGTTACAATCATGTTTTTCACAGAGGAGATTGGGAACTACAGAATTGAATTGCTCAAAATCAACCTGAGCTTTCAAATAATCTTGAAAGAGATCGTGAAAAAACTTTCTCTCAAAGAAACAGCTTTATTATCTTCGTAAACCTACCTATTATCGGTAATATGGAATCTCTCATTAAAAATTCATTTAAGGAAAACATCTCTTTTCCAGTCCGTTCACGCGATAGCTGGATTTAATTATGGTGTGTCTAATGCTGGGAGGTAAAAGTTGTCCTATGGATCCATTATCTTGATTTTATTATAAAATAATCATAACCTGTGTGTGGCTTGTAAATTTGCGGATACAGGATAAAATATTACGTTATTTGTTGCAATTAAAATCTTTGTTGGATTTTTTTCCGTATTTGAATCGGGTGTCTGCTTACATTAATATCCTATTAGCACCACCGATTAAATAAGTATCTACTTTCTTCACCAG
Organism: Hetaerina titia; assembly: GCA_037158775.1. Classification (NCBI taxonomy): domain Eukaryota; kingdom Metazoa; phylum Arthropoda; class Insecta; order Odonata; family Calopterygidae; genus Hetaerina; species Hetaerina titia. The sequence goes on from CM073769.1 coordinate 126,496,622, forward strand.
GAACCAAGATGAAACTGGGAATTTTCTGTTATAACAAACTGACCTCTACCATAACCTGTTGCTTTATTGCTTATCTGTGAACGCAAATATTGAGTATTAAATTTCCCGTTTTGTTGCCAAATTACCTTACCGGAAATCGCTGAGTTGAAGAGGTGACATTTAGGGTATATTTTTACCCTGAATAGAGTAGTATTTTTAGCAAGCCATTCTTACCCATTAAAAAATATTCAACTCAATTTTCATGTATCTGGTACATCATTATTTGCCTCTAAAGGTCCTTCGATATCTTTGGCTTAAAACGAAGAACTATTTTCTCATTTCTAGCCAACATTTTTACCGAAATTTCTTTCGACTATTGGTCTAATGAAGACGATGGAATGAAGATTTGAATGACATTAGCCACAAGTAGCTACCATTCACTCTTTCTTGTCTTTTCGCCGCCATCTGCGCTCTCCTATCAACTCGCAAAACGTGCTATATCTGTTCGAAAATTTCTACTGAAATATTACGAAGTGAAGCGATACAGTTATCTGTTTGTGGTAGAAGGAAATGAAAACTTTCATTCCCACTTTGATAACATATAGATAATAAACTTTGAACTACTATTATGCACTGAAAGCGTGCAAATATAAAATTTTGTTAGAAAAAACTGTTAAATAAAACAGTTTCTGGCGTTACTTAGTGGAAATCTTCTTATTGACATTAAAAAAATTAAACCTTACCTGATGATGTGAAACTATAACGAAACCTAGATCGTGAGAATATGAAAAAATAAGTGGAAAAGTCAAGTTGTTTGATTTTTTAAATGTCAATATCTCACTGTTGTTTACTGCAGTAAAACTGCACCGTGGTTATACGACTGTTAGTAATTAAAGTCCATGTTATTTTAATGACTTTTAATAAATAGATCGAACACTTCATAATTATTTAATCAAAAAAATCAACTCACTTTTTGAGCCATCATAATATTTCTTTATTTTAAATTTAAAAACAATATTAAACAGGAAACTTAAAATGCGGTCGGTAGTAAATGGAGTTTTGGCGGATGAATTTCCTCGATGCGGGTGAAATGATCAAATGTAATGAGTGCGTTTGTAATGACCTTCATTATTAAAGTACCTTTATACTGATTTACCTGTTACCCAGGTGTACAAAAAAATGAAACACAGAATATATTTTTTCTACGGACATATCTCTCTAATTTGACTTCTGGCTCTCATTTTCTAGTATTGTGTTAGGGTGTTTTTCAGAATATATATCGCTACCAATGATATGATGATTATTTATAGAGAGAAATACTGATTTGAACAAATCAAATTAAAGTTAGTGTACTAGTTATCATATTATAATATATTCAAAAGGCAACTATACCCTATTTCAAAGTGTTAAAGTTGGTTTATATTCGAATTGAGCATCCAGGGAATAGTGTTACAATTTTATGCCTAATCTAATTTTTCTCTTCTATCTGAAAATGAAATTGAAAAAAAATTGATATTATAGAAATCTAACGTATCAACCAACAGCAATGAAGGGTGATTACCAGCGGTCGCGTGGGTACTCTCCTTGAAATATTGAAACTGTAGATACGTGTGTAGTAGAAATGTATTCAGGTACTCAGTGGTGTTGAAATCGGGCGCCATCAATTACTGGGGAGTTCGTCGCCCTAGTATTCGATTGCACACTAATAAAATAGGGAGGTTAAAGTCTAACTTACGGAAAACGAATATAAATATTGAAATTACCTTAATTTCGTTTGAAATTTTCCTACATTTTTCTTTTGTGCGACTCAATTATGTTGGTGTTCCCAGATAGTTATTAGCATACTTGTATTTCTGTCTGAAGCCCTAAGGCATATCTGATCAGATTTTAACACAATTTTGGACTTGGTGTTTTGCACCATATTTTTCATTTACTGAACAAATTAAAAAATAGATATTGAAACTGCATAATATTAGATATATGGTTTAGTGCTTAAAATTTAGAATAAAGAAAAATAAAGGATAAATAATAGTTTCGTAATCATAGCCACTTAGTCTTTAATAAGCGTCAAAATATACCAGTCAAAAAATAATGGGGATTGAAAAGATCTATTGATACATTATGCATAAATAAATAATAAAATTAAGCCTAAATGTCGGTCGAAATCCAGAAAAATATAAAAAGTTTGTTTATATTTTCGTTTAAATTTAATTTTAGTCAAATACATTCACTATTATGGATGACTCTAAATTTACAAAAGTATGAAGTTTTGATTTCACCTTTCCCGTTATAAAATTATTTTTCGCGCAGCTTAATTTCATGTTGCTAGTATTAGGGGAGAAAACAAATGCAGTGAATCAATTTTCATCAAAATCGAAGCAATCTCTTGGTTTGACCTGATATAGTGTAGTCCCATGGTTTAGTTACCGATTTCATAGTATTTAATAATGGCTTAAGCCGAGGATAAGTCCTTGGGGTAATGTATTTTCACAGCATTAAAGATTTCGCTTCGTAGAAGTTCATTTAATAGCTAATGAAAGTAAATACATTTTATGGGGCGTAAAGTAATTTTAATTCTAGGTTAAGCTCTTGCTAAACGCCATTAAGGCGTCTTAGCTTAATGAGCGCTATCTCAGTGCCAATCACACGCACGGACGGGGACTCTATAAAGCATCGAAATACCTTAAAGGCAATTTACGGAACTGGGAATGCAAATCGTTTAAGTAATCAATCATTGGTCGGCGTGTAGTTAATACCGTTCGTGTTGTTCCTCTCCCCGGTTCCCCCACCACACCAGGCCTTCTTTCTTTATGCCCGCGTCGCACTTTTTTCACCCTTCTCCTTTGATCGTGAGTTTTCCTTTCCACTCCCCCTTCACCTCCGCTGGCCTCCTATTTTCCCCTCTCCACCCATTTCCACCTTCTGCCCTTTATCGTCCCTCTCTCTCTTCTGTCTTTATTTTTCCTCTTACACCCTAATCTTCCTCATTCCTCTTCCCTCTGTCCCAACTCTTACTGCTCGGTCTCGCTTAGACCATCCCACTCCTTCCCTCTCTTTACACTACTTCTCCCCCTCACTGCCTGTAACTCCACCTCCTTCTTCCCTCCCTCTGAAACCCCCAGCCTCCACTCCCCTTTCCGCCCCCTTCTATTTCCTCACCCCCCTCCGCATGTTCCCTCCGCCACCCCACCCTCCACATCCATCATCCCGTTCCATTTCCTCTCCCTGTCTCACTCTCATCCCACTCCCTCCTCTTCGCTCCATTTCCTATCTTCCCTCTCTCTTTGCCTTTCGCCTTCCTCCATGCCTCTCTCTCTTTTTTCCCTCTCTCTCGGTCCCTCCTTCTCCTCGCCACAGTCTCCGTGGCGTCGCCCGCGATGAGGAATGGCTCCTCTCCTCCGTCCACGACGCCTACAAGGTGTTTATTTCTGATGTCCCACCGACATTCCTTCCATGCCACCCCCGACTATCCTCTCTCCCTCTCCCCCTTTGGCTTCCATCTTTCTCCATTCTCGACACTCCTTTTGGGACACCTCGACTTTTCTACCTCCCTCCTCTGTTTCCTCCATCTTTCTCGTGTCTCCTCTTTTTTCGTCCTTCTTTTCCTTCCCCCCAAGTAACAACCAATCCGTCCTACTTTTTCTTTTGGCCCATTTGAAGCCCTCGCTGTGGCAATACGGTTGAATTTAATTACTATCTGCAGATGGGGTTTGGAAAAAAATTCAATTACTTTTTTCACTCGATTTCTGTAGGAATTCGCTTTCGGACTGCTTTTCACTCTTAACATTTTAAAGTCGTGTACCCACGCTCATTTTTTTCTTGGTTCTAAACGAGCGACTTTTTTCTGCGTTTTCTCAAGGACAGATATGTATATATATATATATATATATATATATATATATATATATATATATATATATATATATATATATATATATATATATATATATATATATATATATATACACATATTTTAGTTTCAATGTTCAATAATGTGACTCCCAATTTTTATTCCCCATCAAAACAAGTAACTTTGTGTTTAAGAAAAAGATTACCTCGAAATAAAAATGAATATTCTATTGGTAATAGAAATTTTCTTAGTCGGTAGAATGGCACGTTGGGCGTGCTGTAAAGTAATGAAAAATCATTGGATTAATATTTAAAGATCAATTGAACCTAAACTGCTGCTAGGAGATAAGTGTAATTATACAAAGATTCTTTTCATGCGTAATTTCTTTTATCTTGGTTGCCCTAATGGGATGTTCGATGTTTACTTTTAATGCATTCCATCATAAACTATAACACTCTAAAAATATAGTTAATAAAGCCATATTTTTGGTGCATAATGTATTTATTATGGGGGCTTGGCTAATATACGAGTATATCGATGGGTTAACAGCAACCGCCTTTTTTCTTTTAAAGAGTTACGAGTAAATTCATGTGTAATCTGACTTATATCAATGGCGAAGTCCAAAAATGAACAATTAACGCTTACTCTTGCCTCTATGAGAATTATAATTGGACATTGTGAACTAAAAAAAATGTTAAGCCAGTAACTGCATCTTCCCAAACTCAAGTGCTGAGTAACACACTAAATATCATGAATCATTCCTTGTTAGAGCCATTAAACTCTATGACCCTCAGCAATTTTTGAGCCGAGAGAGAAAATTCCACCGTCGGGTTACTCCTGAACTCTTTCATTCTCGCTTTTTCCACTTTAATGAATCTAGAAATTGATTTTAAGGCGTAAATTATATGAATATATTTATGAAAGTGTGAGGAGTTAATAAATGGAACGAAAATATGGTACGCTCTTTTGTAAATAACATGATTGCTCTAAAAGTTCGTGTTGTATTGGTATAGAGATGCAGTGTTAGCGAAGATACAAAAATATTATATATCATTCGGATTTCTTTAAACCTATGGTATAAATGCCTTTTCTTAGAAGCGTACATTTTTCCTCAATTCGGTTTAAAAGTATCGATATTGAGTACAAAAAATAGGAAACTCTAAAGTGAGTAACTTATATTAAAATAAACATTTCTCTTACCTTGAGCTCAGTGCTTTTACATTTTCAAAACCAATTAATTCATGATTTATATGAATTTCTAAAAGTATCCTTTATGATAGTAGCATTAAAAATTTGTCTCGATTGAGGCATATCTACATTAATAGACCAAACGTGAGAGAAAAAGTTTTAGCCATTTTAATAGCTTATATAACTACACCATGTAATATTTCACAGGCATATATCTTTTTTCCTGGATCAAAAAGAGATATCTACTGTCATTTATGAAAGGCAACAAAACCTGGCTCGAAAGCCTGTTCTTTTAGATCTCACCTTCTTGTCCCTTTAGATCTCACCTTTCAGGTTTTTGAACTCCGAGGTTTTGTGGCTACAAAATGTTCTCCAGCAGATAACCTCGCATTCAATGTTATGCTTTAAACATGAGTTCAAGATGTTACTGCTCAGGTTCAAATCTATAATTACATACATATGTACACATAGGGATATTATTTGAATGAATATTAAGTTTTAAATATATTATAATTAATATGGTGATATTGTAATTAATGAATTTGGCACAAACATTTAAACGAGTTAATAGTTTTAACCATATACTAATATGACGAAAGATTATTTTACTAACTTTAAGCATATGGCTCGAATATACATCACCTTATCTTGAGCCCGTTACCATCAGTTGCGCCATCATAAAAATGTAAGTAGAGCTTGAAATTCGAGGGAATGGTTACGCCGAACGTAACAAATACTGAACAACAAACCCGTGACCGCAGTTCGCTCAGCAAAGTATTTCCCCTCTTTTCGAACGAGTTCGTCTTGAATAAATAATTCTTTTTTTTATAAATTGAGCGAATCGATCGATCGTCCACGGACTCGCCGTGCAAAATCGCTGCTCTTGTACCAGTGCGCACTAAGCCCTTTCGTTCGGTACGCGGCCCTCGGCTGGCCCTCGAAAAACCCTAACCCGCCACGCCTTCCCTCCCCCTCTGCTCTGCATCCCCGAAAACCAGCCCTCGTCTCTGTCCCTCTCTCTCCGCCTGTCATATCTCCACCATCACGGGAGAGCCCTATCCATATCTGTCTCGAACCATCAACCTCCTCCGTCACACACGCCGGCGTAAGCAGATGAGAAGGGGGTGGCTTTGTTTTTCGACCCGAATCTAAATGCACGCGTGGGTGGGGTGGAGTGTTGGGTGGCGGGTGGGTGGTCATCGCGTCCGACCATTCGGGCCAGCAGCTGCGTCCCCTTCCTCGCTCATTCATCCACTAAATGGGCGAGGGCGCAAAAATCGCGATGCCGCGAGGCAATGCAAGGGCAGGGGTGGTGGGAGTCGCCGATAGGATGGGACATCGGTTGGTGCCCTTCCCCCCGAACCCCATGGTCTAGTTGCGGCCCACCCTCCCCGTCTGTCTTCCTCCCCCACCTATAGACCTTTTCCGTATTTGCCTGAAACCTCCCTTCACAGGCGATGTACTGTAATGGAGGGGGCAGCATTAATGACGAATATCAGGGGCAGTCATGTATCATCGGCTAATTTCCAAATGGGGTGTCTGAAAGAAAGCTTTCCCTATGCGGTTATACAAAATTTTTGCTAATGAGACAGTGCTAATATGTTAAATGTTTTATGAAAATTGAGTTGTAGACAGCGAAAAATGCGATAAATACACATTTTCAAGCATGACATATAAGTCAAGTTCAAGTTCGCTAATATCATGAAGACCTTTCCTCAAATAAATACTTGGTAAAAAAGCACCTGCATTATATAACACCAGCTAATTAAATTGACATTTTCAAATTCATCATTTCCTGTGTAGTTATTTTGAGTTCCTAGCTAAAGTTTTAATCCTTGGTAGTTTATTCTTGAGCAAATGTAGAGTTTTATTGGAGAAACTACTTATATTTACAACCTTGCTTACTCGTTCACTATATTGCAGAGCATCCGTAACAGCTGCTAAAGGACCATTCGCAGAGTTTTAATTAAAATTTCGCCGTTGCGTAGGTAACTGGCTTAAAGCGAGCGACCGCTAATGAGAAAAAAGATAAGGTCATTGCTTGGTGAGTAGGTGACGTGGGAATATGATAAATGTGGCCAAGTAAAAGGGGGAGGAGTCATTTCTTCCACATCATTGTTTCAATCTGTTTACAGCTGTTTTTGTAGCTATTACAGGTCACGCAGTCTTTATTATCTTGTACACTACGCAAAAACATGCCAATGTTATTATACACAATGACCAATGCGGCAATTAGTCACATATACGACTTGAAAATTCTTAATTGCAATATCACGAGCAGAAAACATTTGTGATAAAGTGACTCAATGGTCCACTAACTTTTTTATACGGAGATGTTCAAACTTCGCTTGTAAAAACATGCAAAAAAGTTAATTGTTCCTACTTTTAGAGTTAAAAACCAAATATGTTTGGGCTTAGTATTGACGATTACTTGTTGAACGAGAATTAAGAGTTAGTTTAAGGAATGAAAATTATGCTATCTTTTCTTTTTAGGCTTTCATTTCATAAATCACTAATTGATGCAAGAATCTAGTTGTTAAAATGGACGTGCAGAAAATACAATTAAACTAATATTACAAGTCCCTCCCACGGACTACAACCTTACCGTGGTGGAAGGGCTTGTGAGTCCCGATGACCCCTAGAGCTGTGCTGGCGGGAGTTATAATAATTGCTCCTAGTAGGGTGACCCAGATAAGTCGAAGCTTAGGAGCCAAACGAAAGGTAGTCCGCGCAGCATCTGTTCATCAGTGAGGCGGGTGCAAAGGCGTCTGACCCCAGTGAGGAGGCCATTAAGTGATGGTGTCACATTAAAAACACTATTGAGGAAGGCAACGGGAAACCACCTCAATTATCATTCCCATGAAAAATAATAGACACAAGAGAGAAATTGAGTCCTGGCAACTGCGGGACTCGGCCCAAGCGGCCGTGTGTCGTACCCGGCAGCGGGGGAGGCAAGGCTTCCGCGGCCGTCATCCCACGAAACCCTTGCAGGGTAAAATAACAGAAGCAGAACAGAAGACGAAGAAGAAGATGAAAGTAGTTAGAATAGGAATATGGAATTTCAGGACAATGTTGAGGACAGGCAAATTAGAGAATATTAATCGAGAGATGGAAAGAGGTAATATAGATGTTTTAGGTTTTAGGTCTATGCGAGGTGAGATGGAGGGATAGCGGGGATTACTAGAGTGATAATTATAGAATAATGTAAAGCGCCGGGGACGAGAGCCAACGAGGGGTTACCGTAATATTGAATAAAGGGATAAGAGGAAGCGTAGTCAACATAGAGCAAGAAACTAATAGAGTATTACTCGTAGAGTTTGAAGCAGAGCCGATGAACTTGGTCATTGTTTAGGTATATTTGCCACCAAGTGACCACAAGGAGGAAGAAGTCGATAGTATATACGATGGATTAGAGGATATAATCGCGTGTGTTCCTGTAGGGGAATATTTGATAGTGATGGGGGATTGGAATGCGACATCAGGCGAAGGAAGAGATGGTGATGAGGTGGGGGATTATGGGTTACGCACGAGAAATGAATGCGGGTAGAAAGCAATTGAGTTCTGCAGGAGACAAGGGTTAGTCATCACCTAAATATGGTTTAGAAACCGGAAAAGGCGTAGATATACATAGAAAATGCCATGTGACTCAGACAGGTATTAGACATTATGGTTAGGCCTATGTTTAGAAATAGTGTGGTAAATTCGCACAGTTTCCCGGGAGCGGATGCGGACATTGACCATGATTAAGTTGTTATGGAATGTAACGTCCGTTTCAAAAAGTTAAGGCAGGGGCGGCGGGTTAGGAAATGGAATTTAGAAGCATTAAATGAGTTAACAAGGAAGGAGTATCAGCAGGCTATAGAGAAAATCATGGATGAGGATAAAGGGCCGAGTACCATCGAAGAAAAATGGGATTGTATCAAGAAATTGATATCGATAGCCGCAAAAGACACTATAGGAACCGTTCATGGGAAAAAGGATAAGGAAATCATGGGTCACGGATGAGATGTTTGCAATGATGGATGAGAGAAGAAATTGGAACAATGTAAAAACAGAATTAGGCAAAATGAAGTACAAAGAGATAAAAAATAAGGTGAGACTGGCCACAAATAAAGCAAAAGAAGAATGGTGGAAAACGCAATGCGAGGAATTGGAAAGTTAACAGAGGCAGGGTGAAATTGGTGCGCTATACAGTAAGGTTAAGTTATTATCGGAAAGTAAGAAGAGAAAATCTATGCTAACAGTTAAACATGAGTGCGGTAAGATAATAGTTGAACCAGAAAAAATTCAAGAGAGATGGAAGGAATATATAGAAACAATGTATGGTAGAGAACTTAGGCCGACAAAGTTAGACATAGAAAAGGAACATGACGTAGAAGAAGATAGCTTAGGTTTAGGCATACTTGACGATGAAATAGAAAGGCCATTAAAGGAGATGAGAGCAAATAAGACCGTGGGGATAGACAACATTCCTGTGGAACTGGTGAAATAATAGGAAAATATGGGGAGAGGACTCTATATTGACTGATTCGTAGTATCCATGAGGAAGGAATCTGGCCGGAAGACTTTGTGAGATCAGTGTTAGCTCCTACTCCGAAAAAGGTAAAGGCTATATCATGTGAGGATTACAGAAAAATTAGCTTGATATCCCACGCAGCTAAAGGATCTCAACTATTATTAGCCCAACAGCTATTCTCAGGATCATCAACAAAAGGATAGAGAGTAAGGCAAATGATTACTTAGGGGATGATCAGTTTGGGTTTAGGAAAGGAAGATGTACGCGTGATGCCATTGCAGGAATAAGATCACTAATCGAGAGGAATATAAAATACAATCAGGAGGTTTCGTATATTTCGAAAAAGCATTTGATAGACTGAGTTCTGAAAAACTAATGCGTGTATTGCTGGAAATAGGAATGGCTAGGGTAGACAAGAGACTGATCCGCAACTTGTACATATCTCAGACTCCTCAGGAGCGAGTGGGAAACGGAAAGTCTGGATGGACAGTGTTAGGAAGAGGTGAACGGCAGGGTTGCCCATTGTCACCTGTGCTGTTCAACGTATATGTGGAGGTAATGATTAAAGAGGCATGGGAAGAACTGGAGGTAGGAATGAAAGTCGAAGGGGAATTCGTGAAATCGGTTAGGTTTGGTGATGACCAAACATTAGTTGCTCAGTCGGCGAAGGGGTTGCAAGCATTGCTGAGTGAATTGGAGGTTCAGTGCGATAGATATGGGGTGAAAATAAATATTAATAAAGCAAAGGTTATGTGATTTTCCAGAAAGAAAAAGGCTAGGGAGTTTGGAGTAAGGAGGAGGGAGTTGATGACGGGGACATTGAGTAGGGAGGTTAAGAAAAGACTCGTAAAAACTTTGATATGGAGCGTAACTATCGGCTTGGAAATGTGGTCTCTGAAGCAGAAGGATAGACGTAGATTGGAGTCTTTTGAAATGTGGGTGTGGAGAAGAATGGAGAATGAGAAAAGAACCGAAAGGAAAACAAATGAGGAAGTACTGGAGATGGTGGGTGAGGAGAGGGGTTTGTTGAGAGAAATCCTATGGAGGCAGGAAAAATGGATGAAAGGCGTAGTGAGCGGCAGTGGGATGTTGAAGAGGGTAATAGAGGGGAGAATGTTAGGAAAACGAGGAAAGGGCAGGAACAGGTTAGGGATGTTGGACGGGATGAAGGGAGGAAAGAAGTACACAGAGATGAAGAGGGACCTGAGGTAGAGTAGGTTGCTGGATTGGGTTTTGTTTGGAGTCACAAACAATTTATTTGATAGTTGTGTCCAACCAAAAACCGAACTTAACCGGTAGATTACCAAATAAAAAAATATATTGCAAGTCTAGTGTACATAAAATCATTAACTGAGAGTTGAAGATGCCAGTAGATAAAAATAACTGAGAAATTTTATTTTCACCAACTCGTATCTCACGTCACTTAAATATTAAAATGAGAGCCAATCAAATTTTGGTGTATTGCATCGTGTCTGTTTTTGAGTCATTCATTTAGACGTCCGAGAGTTTAATTAGTTTATCAAAATATTTAACATAAATTCATACAAGTTGCATTAAATTTCAAAAGCCATATATAATAGTTAATTTTTCAGTTAGGTAAAAATATGAAACCCTTTATTAACCGATAATCGGTGAATATTATAATGAGATTTCCAAAAGATTCAAAGCCAAAAACTAATAAAGTGGTCTTTTGAAATTTGAGTTGAATTCAATTTTGATTAGATTGCTCAATGCTTTAAATTAAAAAAGAAAACCGGTGTTCGAGTCCCGGTTAAGGAAATATTTTTACATTTGTGATCTGCTCAAATCCGCCTTTCCAACATGCCCTGTGTTCGTCAGTTATGTGTTTTCCTATCCCCTTGCCTTATATCTATTTCTATGTGTGAATCGATATTTCTTCGCCGTGTGGCGGGGATTCGTATTTCAATATATATATTTTTTATAATATACATAAAATATATATTTATATACAATGTATTGTATTACAATATTCCAAGTAGATTGCATTTTAAGAAATAAAGCCAAGCATCCTTTACAAATATCATCAGTAACAATTGCTTTTTATGAAAACTACCTTCGTTCCAAAATTTATCCAACTTCAAGGGAGTAACAATGTCATTATATGTTTTGGTGACCGATTCAAGATACATAATATTATGTTCGTGATTCCATTATTTCTCTTTGTGACCTCGAAAGAATCACGATCGATATTTCTTCTTCTTGGTCTTATCGTCCTTCTGACAGGTGTATCGTTGCCTGCTGAGAATTTAACTTTGCGTTTTATCTAGAAGAAATATATGTTAGGGAGCCATAAAAAAATCTACATTCGCCCTGAATACTTTCACAACCTTAACTTATAGGACAAATGTATATTTTAAGCACAGTGTGAAGGAAACGATTATTAGTCAACAAAATCTGAAATACAGGTTCATAATTGATCTACAATAAGAGCAACTTGCCTTAGATGAAACGCTCACATCGATTTTATCAAAAAAATACATGTCTGGAACTTGTAGATTATCAAAGCGAGAACTTTCGATTAATGGACAAGACAATCTAAGACAACAATTCTGCTGATTACTACTATTCGATAAAGTAGAAGTTACAAAAGAAGAATTTGGAAAAACATTCAACGTTAAATGACATTCCAGAACATACATTTTTATATAGGTTCACTTAAATAGAGTTTTTGACTTAATGCATTAGTCATTGGTTCATCTTGATAAAGGTCTCCCCGTAATTTCCTGAAAAGGCGTGTGGAGAGGCCTTAATGCAATTGGAATTCTTGGTAAGAAAAATTTAATGATAGGAAAAGTACGAAAATATATGAAGTAAAAGTACCAAAGTATCAATGTATTTTCTCAATTTAGTAAATACCAAATAAAATTGAGGTGAAAAATACATGGGTATTTTTACTTCAGTGATAATGGATTTCCAGAAAATTAAGCCTGAAAACATCGGATATATAAAGTAGTTCACGTACAATCACGTACGTAAGTACTTTTAGTCACAATTCATATGTTCTTCATGCAAACTTGAAGTTATTTCATTTAAACGATATTGTTTGCATCATTTGCGTTGCTTAGACATAGTTCAGTGAAGATCAATAGACTAATGCTTAACAAAGAGTTTCCTGCGTCAAAACATTTTCGCTCATTAACCCGGAATACCAAGGTTATTCAGAATGAGGCACTTTTGAAAGAATTCTGAGCCATTAAACACACATTTGCCGTAATTCATGAGATGTGACTTTGAATTTCAATCCCCAGAGCCCTTCAATTCATACTTGATGGCTAAATTTGCTCGCTTCTCTTCGAGCGGTCCCAAAACCATTTTTTATTCCTTTCCAGTAGCGCCCGGACAATACATTCCTACACAAACTCACGCTGTGACTACACGCAGCATCCCGTAGTCATTCCTAGGGCATATGGATTCATTAGTCGATCACGGCAGCACCTACCGATGGCACCACACACTTACGAGGGAAAGACGTGGCAACGCGGCTTGCGTCACGCAGACTTTTTTCTCCCCCTCACCACCACCCCCTTCCAAATCCCTACTCCCCCGTCTTTTCCTAGGAGGACATAGGAGAGAAGACAGTGGGGAGGGGGTTGAAATGCTAGTTTGTGGCAGAGGAAAGCAGGGGGGGAGGAGAGGAGTTGAAGGCACGGAGGGGAATGGGGTGGCTTGGAAGTAAGGAGAACTAGGAACGGAGGCGAAGAGGAGTGAGGGGGATGAAGGGAGGGGGAGGGGGTTCTGTGGAGAGGAGGGGGGAAAGGAGAGGGCGGGGAAGAGGAAAAGGTGACGGGGAATGATGGAGCGGGCTCGGGAGAAAAATGAGAGTGGCAGGAGACCCTGGGGGAGGAGGTGGAGGAATGGAGGAGGAGAGGGATGGAGGGGGACCGGAGAGTGTGAGTGGATGAGGTTGCGTCAGGATGGAGGAAGGGTGGAGCCATATTGATACAAGTACTCGCGGCTCGGACCCCCGAAAGAGAAGGGGGTGTGTGTGTTTCAGAGAGGGTTAGGAAAGGAGCGTGGGGGGGTGAGGTTAGAGGAGACCATAAGAAGAAAACCCACCTCTCCTCGGGTAGGATCACCACTGCCCGGTAGGCGTCGGCCACCGTCTTCAAGGACCAACCCCAGCCGAGGATCGAATCCCAGACTTGTTGATCACGGGATGGACAGGAGGGGAGCTACGCTACCCCGGAGTCCACGGGAAAGGGTAAAGGGAAGAGGTTGGGGGTTTAGGTTTTGGCTAGCAGGGAGTGGGGTAGTTTGGAGCGGGGGAGGGTGAAGAAGGAGGGAAAGGAGGAGGATTGAGCGACTCGAGAGGAGAGGTGGAAAGAGGAGCGGTAAGAGTAGGATGGAGAGAGGGAGAGAAGAAGGAGAGAGAGGAAGAGGGAGAGAGAAAGAGAGAGAGGACTTCGCTGATGGATTACCCGCCTGAGCCGACCAAAGAGGTGGAAGGAAAAAGACGAGAGGGTGGGAGGGTGACGAGGGGAGGGGCCGAGGAAGGGAGGGGCGACCCTGGTTGCTCCTGCCGCCTCCTCGGCGTCTAGCTGTGCGGAGGGGTGGGTGGGAGAGCGAGAGGAAGGGGTCCGGAGGGGAGAGGTGTTGTGGAAAGGGTAAGGAGAGGGGAGGAAGGATTTTCCTAGGAGGAGTGGAGGGAAGAGAGGCGATGTGCGCCGGGATTGCCTCCTCCTTCCCCCGCCCCTCCTCAGCCTTCCCTTAACCCCTCCCCCTCAGGCAACCACCGCTCGCTCATGCGAAGGGCGAGGAGGAAGACGAAGGGGGAGGGGGGTGGGAGGAGATGAGCTCTCCTTCTTCGACTCCCACGCCCTCTCACCCCCTCCCTCGACGTCCCTCCGCCATCTCCCTCCTCGTCACTGCCTTCTCCGCCTCCGCCCCCTCGCTCCGCCGAACATCCCCTCCGCCCCCGCTCCCTCTCATCGGGGAAGGAGGCTGCGATCATCGGATCCCACTTCCCTGCTCTTCCCTCTGCACCCTGGTCCCCTCGCTCCCTCGTCAACCCTCTAGCTCCGGGAAAGGATACACTGTGAGAGTTTGTTCTTATGTGTGTGTGTGCGTGTGTTTGAAGTGGAATGGGTGGAGGGAATGTGGAGGGAGTCTCTCTTTCCCTCTCTCTTTTCTTCTCTCTCTCTCTGCCTGCATGCCTTGATGAGATATACATCCGTCTACATAATGACCGTCTTTGTCCTTGGTTGGAAAAAAATTTTCGAGGTTGTTTCAGCAACTATTGGGGATCAATGAAGACGCTCTGGTTTATTTTTGGCATATTCCTTCCTGTAGTGTGAGGAATATGCTAAGTATAAAACCGCAACCCATCCATTTGGACTCTCGTAAATCATGGAACCATTAATTTTATGAAAACGCATCACCAAAAGTTTTCAGTGCCTATGGCTACATTTTTTCCTCAACGTTTCTAGCATATTTTACTTGTTTTGAGATCATTAAAGTCGTTTGTTTCATAATATGGTATCTAAAACATGTGTCAATACAATCTCTGGTGCCACGTTAGCCTAATCTAAGATTGTTATCAAGAAGGCCTAGGCTCATATTATCTTGTGGTTATGCTATTTTTATATGTAATAGTTCATAAGAATTAATGATATTATTTTATCTTAATCCAGATCTATCTATGAGTAAATTGGTAGATTACCGATAAAGTTTTAAAGTTTTATTCATTGAAAAGATTTTTAATCAAAACGTTATGAAATATTAATCATAACTTATATTAATTTTGACGATTTATTTCTTCGAATTATCTTCTTAGAAGAAAAAACTGAATGGATTGTCTGTATCGCAGCCAAAGTAGCATAACGTAAATTCAAGCAATACGGAAACCATTCATTCCCAATGCAGAAGTTGTAGCCGTAATTTAGGTTTGCTTAAGAGTTCTAATTCAAAGAGTAATACGGGCTTCTTTATTTAAGCAATAAGAAGCATAGAACTATTCAGCCTCTTTTCTACTTGATACTGAAACAAAACTAATGCAATTTTTGTGTTATCAAAAGCAATTTAATATTTTAAAACCCTGAAATATTGAACCCGTTGGAAGGTGTCGTACAGATCCATTCATGTACTGAGTCTAAAATGCTACGCTTGATACAATTTCCTTGGCATACTCCCTCGTTGATTGTATAAAAACATTAGCCTGGAGAATGCTTCTATCTAAGAAGATCACTTGCATTACAAAAAAATATATAGTTCACTGTGTGAAGTTTTAATTGAGGAAATCATTAGGCAACGATAGCAGTGGAAATCACTCGAAGCGTATTCTATTAGGATAATACCTAATAATTCTTGGGGGGAAACAATTCTTCTGCATCTGGTCTCTAATGCGAGAAGGTTGAAAAGGGGTCGGAAGTGCTTCTTCGGTTCCGACACATCAACGTTACGGCAAACCACAGAAAGATTTCACTAAATTAATGACGTGTCTCTTTCCTGTGGAAACCGCACTTTTACGATCTTCATGATTGGCGATACCTCATTGCTTAAAAAATGTGTTCAGTTTCTTTTATGTAGACTCATCGAGCGTATCCGACTTTACTGCGACAAGAACTACAATATATCCTCAACCAGTTGAACGCATATAATAACAAATTGCTTTGCAATCAATGCTAACGAAAAGTAGTGTAATCCTTTATGTGATTTCTTCAATCTCTTTCTATGATTATTGTTATTATTCTCAGCCTTTTTTCAGTGTTCACTATTCAGAATACTATACTATATATGTACTTTTTTGATTGTAAAGTGATTTTTTGACCCATATTTATCAGTTAAAAATGAGTTTATTTCATGTATTTCTCTTCTTCACACCCAATTCTCTAATATGTCCGAACAGTAAATTAAAAAATATTATTCCGTTTGGTCATATTTTTCTATTTATTTAAAAACTACTTTAATGAGCAATTCTTCTTATTCATAGTACCTAACATCCTTATTTGAGTACACTACTTTTGGTCGTATTTGGCACATAAACGTAAATGCTATGTAAAATTAATATTCTTTGAAAAATACATTGCAGCTACAGTATTTTTAATCAAATCAAGAAACAGCCGATATGCCAATGGCAAACGAAAACTTTGATTTTGTACAACAAATATGGTCAGAATTGTGGGAAGAGACAAGGACCTAGATCAGCCGAGAATCTAGTTCTTGAGTCCACAAAGACCGTTGGGTGTTGAGTTGGAGTAATGAAATTACAAGGGAAGGGAAGCCTTGCCAGCCAGCAGAGATATGACGCAGGCACATTCCCCAATGGTAAGAGCTTTGTGCCACTTTGCCCGCATCTTGTCACACGAATTCCAGTCACAACGTAGAAGGAATCCCCGCGCGTTTACAAACCCGGAAACCACAGCTTGCCCCTCTTTTATCGGCTTTATTGGCTGCGGGGGAGGGAGGAGGGAGAGGGTCCGTGTGCGGTGCGGTGGCGTCGGCTGCGAGGGGGTGGGACGGGGGACGAACGTCTGTGCGGGGCGAATCGCAGAGCAGGCGGGTTATGACGTGGAACGCGGTTTGTTGTTGTGGAGACGGAGGATCCGGGAGTGTGGTGGCGATGCGGAGTTTGGGAGTCATTTGGAAAATGTGTTGCCCGCTTTGGTTGAAAGCCCATGGGATCGCGTCGGCACGCTATAGCTTTTCATTAGTGTTATCGGGGGTATGAGGGGGTCGGGGACATGAAGAAAGGGGAGAGGGAGGGAGAACGTGTGAGCGCGGTGCGCCAGAATTCGATAAATGTGGAATGCAATCCAGAAAGGACGGGGTAAGGGAAAGTGAGTTTCGGGCGTTCATTAGCTGCGGGAGTGCAGAGGGGGTTTTAGTGACCGAGATCGGCGATCATCAACGGGTACGGACTTTTCCCTACCCTTCTTCAGGAATTCCCAATGTTTTCTTGATATCTAGTTTCAGTTAAACATTTTTTCACAAGTGAGTCTTGTATTCAGGGTTTTGAAATAGGCCATTAAGACGGCATCCAAATTTCTCAATATGCATCCTTAGACGTTGGGTAAAAATTAAGCAACTACCTACAATATTATACGTAATCTTCATTTATTGCCAGATTGTAGGAAAGAGATCCAACTAATTTGTCCTCTTATGCGCGCATATACGGCGTCCTATCTAAACCATAATAATACTAACAAGTGGTTGTTAATTTGGTGACTATGCTCGAATTATTACAACCAAATTATGACGTTGCATTTAAAGTAACAAAATTTTAAGACGATACTTCCTGCGGAAAATCGTCATCTTCAGGCGATACTTCCTGGCTCTGCAATTGCAATTAAAATTTTAAATTGAGACCCTGGCATTTTGTACATTCAATAAACATCTTAGCTGTAGTTACAGTTTAATATAATGTATTGTATTGTTGCAATAACGAAGAAAACAATGAAAGTATATTCTAGTATAATCAAGTATCAAATTCTCATACTGTGACTAGTTCCTCTCACCTGCTCACTCGATTATAAATCATTAGGTGCTGTGTTTATGGGAGCATCTAAAATATATTTAGCTAGAAAAAGAATTAATTTAGCTTTTCAGGTATTTTCCCCTCACATTATAAACAGAAGGAACACGTTTTTAAATCTTTCCCCTAGTGCAATTTTAGAGCGTTTCAAATTACGAGACTATCAAACGTAATGAACTAAATGATATTTTGGAACATCTATTTTAAGACTAATTTGAATCTAGTAAAATCAGTATTTCACATAAAATGATAATTAATATAGAATGGGTGGATATAAGATGTTTCAAAATTCTGTCTATAGACTGATTTCTTGACTGCTTCGGTGGAATTATTCAGTTTTAAACTAAAAATATATATTATAAATAAGAATCCATTTTAAATTCATATTCAGTTCATATTCAAAGACAGCTATCAGAAAATTACAAAATTTAATCCCTACTTCCTCACCAACAGTGTATTTTTCAAGATTCAATTATATTATCTCCCTAAGTGATTGCCGTCATAATTACATTCATAATGTTTCCCTTTCCTTAATTTAAAACTGGAAACTTAAAGAGTTACTGAGTTTACAAATTCCCCAATTAATTGTTGATTAGATGTGGTCTCGGTTGACATACTACTGCTTACTTCATTAGGCGATCTTTTCACAAGGAATGTTATGCAATGAAAACTACTGCACAAATTTCTGGTTATGAAATATCATACATAGTTTCTTAGAATTTCATAATTTATTTCTTTAATTCTTCCTTGATGCGTAAATTATATTTAGAAAACAATAAAATTGAATGATGAATTTTATTAATGGATAAACATACCAGGAAAAGTTGTAAAGAATATTTACTAAATAATGGTAATATTACATGTTTAACCAGTCCATTGAACCAAACATTTCCTGGATGATTTTTTATGAAAAAAAGTGCCATTCAAGTGTTCTGTAAGGGCTACGTGTTTATAATTTTTAAGCATATCGTCGTGCTTAATGTTTTTTCCGTCTGCAATGTCAATAGAACGGTTAAATAACTCTCAGTGTGATATCACTTCTCACGGTTCCATTTTGATCGAATATTCAGTTTTGGATCTTCTCAAAATTATATAAAAGATTGTACCACTTGTTTTTTATCAATTTTTGTAG
Organism: Hetaerina titia; assembly: GCA_037158775.1. NCBI lineage: Eukaryota > Metazoa > Arthropoda > Insecta > Odonata > Calopterygidae > Hetaerina > Hetaerina titia. The sequence continues at coordinate 126,515,778 of CM073769.1, forward strand.
ACATTTAGCCATTGTACCAAAATCATTACAAATCACATGCAAACATTTAAGGAACTGGTATAAAATGTTAAGGAATATTTTGCAGAGTATTTATCAAAATCTGAATTTTCTTAAGTTACCTATTATATTTTTCTAGATAAATTCATTACTCATTCACTACCGAAGAATAAATTATAAAATAAATAAAAAAATATAATTCTAAATGAAAATTTTAGCTGACAATGAAAAAGAACATACTGCAGACGGTCACCAAAGTAATCTTCGGATATAACAATGCTGACAAAGTTTTTTCCCAAAGTACGTGTATTCAAAATGATTGTAAATGAATATTTTAAACATCGTTACGGTAAAAGAATTATTAAATCGATATAAATAATCAAAAGAAGGACATTTTTTACCACTCAATATGTACAGCATAGAAAATTATAAATCAGGATTAATTGGTATAATCGTGGGAAGCGTTATAATTTGTTTTGAATCTGACTTTCAATTACCTTCATCTCAAGTGTAGGTATGGTTACAAGTGAAAAATAACTCGTCATGACATGTACAATGAAATATATAAATTTCACATTTCTTTATTATTATATAGCTGATATTTAGTATCCAATATTCAGATGTTGTTGGGGATTTTGTTACGTAGTCCAGTTGATAAACATCCTGCTTGGCAAATCATATCGGATTCGTTTTATGCAACTGGTAATGCATTGTTCATCCTACTAAATACTCACCATTTATGTTTTTTGGTGCATTTTTAATTGACCGAATTGAATACAATAGCCTTACATAATGTTTAGCTAAAGTACCTTCCTATTGTGTACCTTTCGTATGAAAATAAAGGCAATAAAAGGAAATAAAAAAACTAATTTATATTTCCAATACTCTATCAAAGTTTGAGATTTTGGCTAGTTCTAGAAGTATTTAAAAAAAAAGAGAATGCTCTCAACTTTAAATCAAAACAGAATACTTTCTAAAAAGTGCAGTGAATACGATCAGTTTCAAGCAATTGTTCCGAAAGAATTGACGGCGGGGTACCGTCTCCGCCTGCCAATGCAAAGATCGCGGGTTTGATTACCACCTAGCTATATATATTTATCCTTTTAGTGGTTGGGCCTTTGAATTTTTATTTGTTATTATTTTCATGTTACAAAATCGGATCTTAAGACCATAGAGGCAGTTTTCGGATTATTGCTAAATTATTCAAAATTATAAGTCGTCTAACCATACCCGTATGTTTCCATTAACGAACCATTCTGTCGGAAATATTTCTGAGTAAGCGTTATTTGAACACGTTAATGGGTTAATACCATATTACTGTTAGAAAAAATGAAATATTTTCCATTCTTCGTCACGTCTTGGGACCCTAGCCTAGGACTGCGAATGGATATTTTCTGTCTTATATTCTTCCTCCCTGTTTTCATTAGAAAAAACCCAAAATCATGTCCAATGTAGGGAGATATGTTTCGAAGACTTTTGAGCGAATAGAGCATCTAAATTATAATGAGCGTAATATGACATAGTTGAATGGAGAAAATTTCCACTGAGTTTTGGCACCTCATGGACTTGTACAGCGACACTCTCTTCCATGGAAAAGTAGTTTCCATGTGTTGAATGCCAGTTTGTCACTTACTGATTCACACCGTCCATTAATTCGCAAATATGCAACACCAATACAAATATGGACGCAGGCGAAAGCTTTCTCGACGGACCACTGGCGGCCATGGCCGACGCCGCGTCATTCTCGACTCCACCCCATGAAACTGACATTGGAAATAAGACGAGGGTGAGCGGGCTATTTTTTTCCCTCCCTTCAGCCTCCCTTATTCGTTGGGGTGGAGCGAGCAGGGAGAGAGGATCCGAGGGGCCGGGGGCGAGGAAGCAAGCAGGGCCCCCAAGGAACTCGGAGAGGGGAATCGAGAGTCATATTCTCATCCATCATAGGTCAACGGAGGAGGGCAAGTCGAGAGATATAGAAGAGGGTGTAAAAAGGGGGTTTGGCAATGGGGGGGAGGGATGGAAGGAGGGCGGAGAGGAGGAGGCTGACGAAGGGGGTGGGTCGAGGTAGGGTTTTTCGGGAAACCCTCACGTGACCTCGCGTCTTTTACACCCTATTCCGCCTCCCCCCCTAAGCCCCTCGGGTCTCCGCCACTCACTCCCCCTCCCCCGTCTTCCACCCGACATCTCCCCACTCCCTCTACCCCAAACCGGAGGCAGATGCTGCTCCGGAGCGCCCTGGGGTGCCCCCTGCTCCCGGAATCTCCCCCTCCCACTTCCCGAGCCCTCCTTACACCGCACCCTCCCCTTCGCCGAAAAAACAAACTCACACAAATAGTCTCCGTTTTCTCGAGACTCAATTCCAAAACGGGAGTTTTGTTTTCCGTCCCCATTATAACGCGTGCTGGAAGACTCAGTCATACGGTGTCCTTCCCTCCTCCCATATTATAAATTTTTGGAAGATCCTCTTCCACCCTCCGCACGCTGCTTCCCTGTTTCTCTGTATCTTTTTCTCTCGTTCCCCAACCGGAATCTTGGCAAACTTCTGGCGCCCATAAGCTCCCTTTTCGCGCTTCAAGCAAAAATCCTTTTTCTAGAATTTACTGTGTTCTCTTTTGTGATGGCTCATGTTTTATGGCAAACATAATGAAGTATGGTATTTTAAGGACTATGAATGAGTGCTTTGTGCTGGTATCTGTGTGAAACTGCTTTTGATCACAGATTGCGTACCAAATGTTTCAATTGGAAATATTAGCTTTTTTTAAATGTTTTTAGTCTAAAATCCCAACAAAATGTCACCTATTCCCTTTTTATTTTCGATAGGGAAAATAATTAGAGCTCTTATCAGAATGAAAGTAGCAATGAAGACTACTAAAAACTAAATATCTGGTCGGAATATTAATTAAATAATGAATTTTCAAGAAACTGCGGGAGATACCGCAACAGTAACTTTTAACGGAGCCATCCGCTAACATGTATTTCAATGCAACAATTTCAGAGCGAGATTTTTTAGAAAATATCAGAGAGAACTTGACTAAGGTATAAACAGCCTAAGTGTTTCAAAATTGGCTTTAACCTCGTGGATTGTGGCGCGCCGCGCACGATTGAATGCCTGTGACTGTAAGTATGGCATTTCGTCAAAACACCTTGTTCCTTTAAAAGGCCAAAAAAATCAGTTTTAAGAGGACGCCGCGATAGCTTGATTACACTTAAAAGAAGCGAAGGTCATTTAAGTTTGACCAACGTTAATTCGGGAAATCATTTTTGTTAAATAGCTTAACTGGCTAAAGCACTTGTTCGGACATCGTGGAATCCGGGTTTGAATCCCGGTCAAGGCTTATGATTTTTACATCCTGAAATTGTTGTATTCAAATAATGAAGTTTTGTTTCTTATTAAATCATTATAATTTTATAAATACTTGTTATACAAAATATATTATTCTGGTAAATGTTTCATTCTTAATTTTTATTGAACAAGTTTTTAATTGCTTCATATTTGCAAATATACTGACTTTAATTGAAAATTACACTTTTGAAAACATATCATCGTGTGACGTCTTAAGATCGGTGACATAACTTAATGGACGGAGGCAAGTTATAATTCTGCTATTACCTAAAGACACATCATTGATCAGTTTGCTGGGAATGATTTCTGTTTTTATCACCTTAGGTCTCAAGATTAGAGACATCGAAATCAATTGGAGATTTTTCGGCAAAATAGCATTAGATTAATGTCTTTATGGTAGGGTATTTCCTTGGCCCTTACGTCTTTAAGTGATCTTTTTGGACATTGCAGTTAATCTGTATTTATTAGGCAGTTTTATGTGCTGTTGGACTTGAAAGCGAGATGAAATATGAGGCATCATTATGGAAGAGTCTTTAAGTATAGGTTTACTCATGCCCGCAAGGATTCCATGAGTGTTTTTAGGCCGTCCGCCGTCCTTCTAGTGATTAATCGATAATTAATTGACCGCACAATCTTGTTGATACCTTGCTATTTTTTCATCATTAAGTTATGCTTTTTAACTAATGTTGTTTTATCGCTTAAGGCTTTAATATATTGTATTGACTTCAGTATTAACAACACTGAGTTCTATACCGACACAGAAAAATGCGCGTTATTAATGTATTTTCAAAATTATTATTCTACTTTTGAAAGAAGAACACAAGGGTAGTATCCTATTTTGTAGAGCTTTTTTCTCTTTTTACACTAACATACCAATTTCTGTATTTTAATACTATTATTTAAGCAAAATGGAGCTAAATATTTGAATACATTAGGAAATGGATGAGATATTTGCTGTTTAAGATCAACGATAGTGAAAATATCTTCCAAAATAGTGAAATTATTAAACATATTTATGTTTTAGAAAGCAACCAAAAAAATAGCCACACGATTGGTTCACACGAAAATTATAATGTCAATTACACATTAATGCCAAAGTTTCAGATATTCTTTGTAATTAAATAATAATAAATTATATAACTATACAGTTCATGGAATCTTATTTCCTTGAAGGAATTTTTCTCAATTAACATTTATTATTTTAAATAGTTTAATATACGCGCAGGTCTTACATTAAAAGAATTATTACAACTTAATTATATTAAATATAAATAATAGGATGACTTAATATTTTATTTCACTACACTTATTTTATATCTTAAAAAGGGACCGCCGATTCTTGGCATACTTATGCCACGATGATTGATTCGATATTTATAGAGTTTTAAAACATATTACCTACGCTAAATCACTTGGCATCGATTGTTTCGTAACTAATTTATGTTTCTCTTTAGCATGCGAACTTCTCGGGAATGGTCACGCATATATTGCTGCTGTATGTTTTAATTTGACTTTATTCGTGCTGCCATGGTAATGTTTTATAAACAGGGATGGTGATCTTATTGAGGCCCTCGTTCACAATTCCCCCCTCACTGCTCGCCCATCTGCTCTCAGACCTCCCGCCAAGCACTTTCCGCCCGCCGTGTTGGCCTACGTTACCACTTGGGAGCGGAGGGAAAGGGAGAAGGGGAAGTCGGAGGAGGGATTAGGGCAAAGGGGTCGTTTGGCGGTCCCATTCCTCGCTTCACTCCTCCTTTTACGTGTATTTCCAATCCACCTGCTCCTATTCTCCGTTTGGGGAACAGCACCCCAAAATTAAGCAACCACTTCAATGAATGGTAAAATTTTCTAAATCATAACATTTAAAATTATTTCAATGAGCTTAGCAAAGTTTCATTTATGTAATAAATCTTCATTTAGAATTGTAATTTTACTTCACATCCTTGTCCACGAAGTACCTTGTAAACTGCAGCATGCGCGTGGGGCGGAGGATGTCAGTGCACCAGCCATACAGGTACAAATATTAGGTCATGCATGTTTTTGGATAAATATTGGATAATATTGGACCACAAAGTCATAATAGGGCGATCCTCTTCCTCAAAGTACGGAACCTTTCTAATATTGAATCTCTTGTTGTTCACTTCTTGAAAACTGAAATTCTTTTTGAATGAAGGACCCTCCCTCCTAACCCCAATATTTATTAATTTAAGAGAATGTTAGCCAAACGAGGAAAAGGTAGGAAAAGGATAAGGATGATGGACGGAATGAAGGGAGGAAGGAGGTACACAGAGATGAAGAAGGACTTGATGTAGAGTAGGTTGCTGGACTGTGTTTTGTTAGGAGTCACAAAATATTTATTTGGTAGTTGTGTTATCCGAAACCGACCTTAACCAGTGGATTACTTAATAATTGTATACATACATATATATATATATATATATATATATATATATATATATATACAAATATCTGAAGATGACGCCTATACATTGAAACATTCCGTACCCGAAATAAAATTGTGGGGAATTACCTGTTGTCCACCTTGTATAAAAAATGAATTCCCACGTAACCAAGCCTAATACCAAGAGTTTTATGTGTTTCCTTCTTCAAAAAAAATATCAAATATTTGGTCCATTATGCCCTTGAAAAGTTTCTTGGAGTCCATTAGATAATTCAATTTATATTCATGATTTAAAACTAAATTTCGGCACCCGATCTATCGATTACCTTGAAAGTCTGATGCCCGTAAAAAGTATTCTTTTGTATTCTTAGAAGCCTCAAAACATCTATTCTCATTCAAGATTTTATCAACCAATCAGGTTGTCTATAATACTTTGAAACAGTTTGACAACACCCATATTCTTCGTTTCAAAATGATTTTTCTGTTAAGATGCTAGATATCTTTTCTGCGTTATGGTATGCTGTATAGTTATGGCTAAATCTTTGCTTTTTATTATCAATCCATCAATACTGCAGAATAGTCGTTGCCAACATACTCATTTCACACTTGCGACCTCTATCAACCTTTACCACTCCCATTGACTAAAATGGACCTGAGCTTAAAAAATTGGCCATTCATCAGCCATCGGATTCCCACGCTTTCTCTCAATGGGTGACATCCCCTCCAACCCTCGACTACATGTTCTCTTCCTATCACCTCCTGACCCTCTCCCAACCCACAAAGGACTTCCCGTTCTCTCCTTTCACATCCAATTTTCCACTTCTTCTCTTTGCCGGTGGCTTCGAGGCAATTTTTACTAACCTCTTCATCAACGTCTAAACTTGCAAATCGCTCCACGCTTCAGTTCCTTCCATTTTTTCCCTCATTCCCGTTGACCTTTTTTTTACAAATACGTGTATATTTTCCCCTGGCATCAAGATCGGCGGCAATAAGGAGACGTGCGTAGGAGAGGCAGGACAATAAGGAAAGTTATGTTAAATTCTCGACACAAGGCGGTGTGGATCGATTTCTGGAAAAAAAGAAAATGTTTCAGTCAGCAATGAGTGCGACGAAACTCACGACGGTTTTTCTTACGCCCTATCCTTTTTCATCCAGATTTACTTGGTCATTTTGTTCCGCTCTACAGGCTTTTGTATCACAAATGGAGGTTTTTTAAATGACCTTCCATTATGTCCTATGAATTTCCGATGCCGGTGTAAAAACTGTATATTCCATCAATAAACCGCAGTGTGTTGCTTCTCAGCCAAAGTTCCTCAATGAAATATCAACAGGGGCGGGGCTATGAGACGGTAAGGCATTTGAAAGAGGAATGAGTTGGATTAGGATGGGAAGGACCCGTAATTACTTTCTGAAATTACAAGAACAAAATGAAAATTTAATAATTCTTAAACACAGGGGTCACTAAGCGACTACTGTGCGCGGCGTTAATATGAGCGGTAGGAAGACTTTTTCTACACTCATCCGGTCGGTCAAAAGAGTTGGATATGCTGTTCCAAGAATACGGCAATTTAGGTAGAGAGGGGGGATTTTGCATGGGCCGCTGAATGCACCGGGCCAGGAGAGGAAGAGGATATGAGGGGGTGGGTTCGGTAGGATCGAGACATATCTCGTACGTGGATGCCGAGGAAATATAACGATGCCTGGAAGGAGAAAGGGAGGCGGCTAGGGGTGCGATATCAAAGGAGGAAAGGCGAGGGCAAGGTGGGAGACTCAGATGAGGGAGGATGGATAAGGGGAATAGAATTTTGGGACGGCACACTGGTGGACTTGGATCCTGGTTGTCGGGAACTTTCAAGCCACAACTTCTCGGAATCCACTCTGAAACTCTGCTCCCAGCTTTCCTCCCCCATATTCCCTCCTTGTCCATCCTGGATGGCCTACCCTCATCCGAAACCCCTTTTACCGCTTCTACCATCTCCTAATGTGCATATGAATATATCAGTACACAACGGTGTGAGGACTGCGCATACTTATGCTAATGTGTCCCTCATTTTCTGCATGAGGCACTTATTACGCTGCTGATGTCGACTATCAAACGTCACCATTACCATGATTAGTGGAATGTAGGGGGAAAAATAACCCTGAGAGTAGGATTAGGTGTCAATAAATTCGAGACGTATTGCTGTTAGAGGTTGAGATAAGAGTAGGATGGGAGGAAAGTGCTTGAGGTCAATAGCGGAATAAAAACTCAAGGGTGTTTGTAACGGCTGGCTTTCAAAAGAAGATTCACAACCTATGAAATTAATATTGACCTTGAGGGAAATGTAGATAAATTTAATTTTAGATAAGTATTGTATTTCATTTCCCCACAAGCCTTGAAGCCGTCAGTTGCATTTTACAAGCCTTTAAATCCTTCGTGCATTATCTTTTATAATCGCTCAATAATGGAATGCAGTTTGCCTCATGTGAGAAACTGTGGTACCCATATAACGTTTAAGGCGTTCTTTCTAATGTTCCCATTGTATTAATGTTAATATGCTTGGTTATTATGAGTTAAAATTTTAAATTAAGTATCGGATGTCATATATATAAATCAAATAACATACATATCTCAGTATCTGTTGTAGTGGAGACAACCAGATTTCAGTGAGCACATTAAGAAAAAAGTCTGGAGCATGGTCCTTTATACCTATCGAAAAAAATGCCTCCAATACCGATAATAAATCGTCATTGTCCTTGGTTATCATTTCAACATTAATTATAATCATGGGCATTTTTAATTAAATGAAATTATGTGGCGTTAAACGAAACTAATACTTTTCTATCAATCAAGGTCAGTAATTGAGTCATAAGTAAGTTGCTGTCGAATGAATATATTTATGCTTAATTGCATGCCAATACTTCAACTCCTCTTTTAAATACCAACTAAAGCGCTAATTGCCCAAAACTACCATTTATTGGCACAACCGAATAATTATCACGATTCAAATGTAATCCAGAATTAAATACGAAATATGTGATTATGACGAAATAAACGAATTCCGTAGCTATAGAAGTAAATATTTGGTAATAAATTATGAAAAGGAATAGAATCGATTACTTTAGTGGTGAATCTACATGTTGAAATGTAATCTAATTTGCTGAATTATTCAAATAAATTTTTGGGAAACTTTATGACTGAGTTTTATAATATCCATCACATACAGAATGCTAATCTCTAATGTCAGAATTCTATAAAATTATCCTTAATGCCCATCTAACACTAATAGCGATAATAGAGAATAACAGCAAGACACAAAAACAAAATATTATAAATATAATATAGTAAATATGTATAATATATTTTAAACATCATTAGGCTTCAATTGCATTGGTTGCGCGTTAATCCTAAATGGATTATTCGCCTGTTTTGTTCAGGCATTGAATTAGGGGAATCCATTGTACGGAGAAAATCCCTAATACATTCAAATACCTTAGTAACACTCATGGGTTTTCACAAGCCAGGTGGATTTATATAATAGCAACTACCGTATCATTTTCGCCAATTATATAAACTGATTATTAGCCGTATTTTGGTCTTGAGAGTATTTTAGAGAAAAGCTCTGGGGAGTGACTCACGTTTATTTATTTAATGGGCTTAACTTTTTAACTACCGATCCGATGTTAGGTCGAGGGAAATTTTTTCAGCATACAACGTAATTTTTCCTAAATGAAAATTTTTAACACTAACGAGTAAGTACCTGATTTTAGCATTTCGATGTTCTGACAAATACACGCGGATATCTTTTTCGGTCGTAACCTGAGGAATGGGACTCTTTTAATTGATACTAAAAACACTGATCGACTGTTGTGAATTATTGCTGTTGACTCTGTGGTAAGTAGTTGAACTAAAAGTGTAAAGGGGAGAAAGGTAACTTACTGAATGGAACGTTCAACTACTGACCAGTGGGTCCTGGTTTAAAAAAAAATAACCGAGACACTCACAGCGTCACAGCTTTGTGGTTATTTGGATTCCAGACTTTCAATTTGATTGGAATAATTTAAATTAATAAACTAGTATTCTGAATGCAGAATATTTAAGTATTTTCAAAATGCACTCGAAAAATATCGCCACCCTTTTCGTGATAACTAACAGATTATCAATATACCAGAAATATGAGTATATCACAGCAGAGCCAATTTTAACTAAATTTGGGATCTTGTCAGTCTCTTTATTGTTTTTACAGTAAATTGTATGAAATATATCAACTTAGAAAATAATGGAATTCATTGTTTTTTCTTCATTTTACAATATTTAATATGACTTGTACATTGCTATTTTAGCACATTTTGCTGTATGTGTGGAAGATTCATAGGTACTAATTCCATTGAATGCACTGGGAAAGAAAACTCCAACAAAGTGAAATTTCGTGATAAATAAAATACTTATTTCAATGATGACTTTTTGAGAATCCACTAGTAGTTGGGTTTCATGCCCTTTATCAGTCATAGCACTTTAAAATGCACTAACTTATTATTAGTCTTCTACTATTGAAGGTAAAATTTTACTCAAAGTGAGGTGTGTTTCATTTTCCGATGCGGTCGAGACGTGAGGTCATAATTGCTATACCCTATTAGAGAGAATACGAAAGCTCTAATTCATCAGATGATTAATTTAATTGGTGTGCAAATAACATGCAAATTTATTCAAAACTTAGCCTTGAATTTCCTTAAGTATAGGACGTATCTTGTGATTAAAGATCAGAAGTTAACCTCCAGATTCATTAATCACAAGGGCAGAAAATATCTCAATTTATTTGCTATTATGTCATTACGGACTGCTATTACCCTGATAGATAGGAATTAAAGGTTTCTCGAACATAAAAGCTGCATGCGGTTATTCCTGAGGATTCACGCTAAGAAGGCACATCTTTAATTGCACTCGTATGTAGGGAAGCTTAATTGTTCCCCTGCACACTCTTTCATTAGTCTAGATGATACATATACGCGCGCATTTTAAGTAAATGATAATGACTAGTTCTCATCATGTAGCTACCCGTTTCTCGAATTTCCGTGCGAACTCAGCTTTCTGATCAAAAGCCATCCCTATAATCAGTTGATATCCGTGAGGAAAGCAGGCGTAACATTTTAGCCAATTACGTAAACGGGTAATTAGTCATATTGTAATCTGAAGAGTATTCTTCAGGTATGCTCTGGATAGCGATCCATGGATATTTACCTAAGTGCAACCATAACTAACCGAATGCCATGGACCTTGGAAATGCGTGGATAAATCAAAATAATTAAATGTTATAATGTGCAATTTAGAATGTTGTTTGGTGTTTGACGCATTGACACGAATTATACATGCATGTATAATTTTTGACACACAACAATTTCACCACTCAATGGATGGGGATTAATTTCGCAATTGAGTTTGCAATCAAGTTTCTTATCTGTAAAAGTTTCAACAGAACTGCCTGTAGAAAGTGTGGTTATTTGAGAGAAATTAAGGATATAAAAGAGAGAAAAATGGTACGAAACTAAACAGTAAATGGTAAAAGAAGTATAATAGTTATATTGCTATGTTGTTATTCTGGATTGGATGGACGATGTGGTTCTTTTACTATTCACTCAAACCAAAGTAGTGCTTATATAGCGCCTACAAATCTAGTTTGGTGCCACGAGGGAAGCACTTTGAGTGCACGGCATTCCACCGTCCGTCTGACTGATGAAGTATTTCGTTAAGAGTAAGCTACTCCCACTATTCAACTGCCTAAAACACTACCTAATCTAAGGTAGACCTTTATCTGACCGCAATACCGTAAATGAATACAGTTGTCGGCCGCCCCACCCAACATCTAAAACTTCTCCAACTTTATTTTTTTATTGGAACCTTAAATCTGGAATGAATGAAACTACCTAGAAAATACGCCAATTTTTCGTGTTGACAAATTTTGAAGATTTTTATTTTAAAGACGTTAATAACATGCATGCTCATCTATAGATTTCCACAAAATAAAGTTTGTGAACATTTGGGTTCGGCTTTTAGAACATTTTCAAGGTTATTTAAGATATGACGAAGTAGACAATCCTCAAAGGCTTTTTTCGGAATGGAAAGCTTAGGGAAACTAAAGAGAAAACGGGAGGTTGATAGAAGGGAAAAGGTCAGAAAGATATTAAATTTAACTGAAGGGGATAACACTGCGTGTTGGCCTTGGTTAAGGTGAGCCAACGTCCTCTACGTTTAATCATTGGACGCGGATTCATTTCTCGCTAGATTTTCATTCGCTTAGAGTTAGGGAACTTAGGATTATTTTCTTTTATTCGTTGTTTAAAAATTCACCATAAATACCAACTTGAATAAGCTTATAATGCAACCATTTCAGAGAGTAAAAATCATTCGCCTTGACCGGGATTCGAACCCGGATCCCTCGATTTCCGGCCGAGTGCTTTAACCAATTAAGCTACCGAGACGTCCTCTTACACTCTGAAATTTTTTGTTTCATTAGATTTTTACTATTAATATCAAATAAAATGAATAATAATTTAATTTGATTTGAAAGTACTAGTAAAGGAGAAGTGGTTTTACGATAATTTTAACCAGCCTAAAAACATAGGTATGGATGGGACTGCTCCAAATATATTGTCATGTGCTGTGCTCTGATCAATATACTGTAAAAATAACTCCATTACGTTTTACCTATGAGGTTTAACTAAGATTAATATAACTATGATACATTCATGTCGGAAATCATTATGCCGTAAAAATAAATATATTACGTATTAAATGTCTTGAAAAAGGGAAAAATTAAGCTGTAGCTAATATTTATGTGGAATAATCCTCTAGAAAAAATTTTAATGTGCATAAAACCTAATCAAATTTCTCTAAATTGACATTGTCTCTCACTTGATGAATCGGTAAATGTTCAACTTGCCAATTGTAGGATTGTAGCTACTAACAGCAATTTTGAGCTGACCTTTTTAATAACAAGTGTGGTTTATATAATTTTGCCATTTCCTCTATTAAATAAAAATAAGGATGCATTAAATCGTCATGTAATGATAAATATAACACAAGGGCTGCCAGCACAGTGGAGCATTTTGAAAAAATGAGTATCATCTCGCTGGAGTGAGCCATAATTTGTAGAATTGGGATCGCCCAACGGAATCTTATTTTTTAAAACACATTAACCTTTCTGCGTAGAATAAATAGAAGAGGTTAAGTTAACTTTCGTGAGAAAATTATTCTGTATTTCTGAGAGATTTATAATAAAATTAATTTCAATAAAATGTTTTGCTAGGCCAGCGGAACATAGACAAAGGAAGCATGCTGAATAGCACAGCTCCCGTTCTTGGACTCTTAACAGGAGTTTTAATATTTGATAAGGGTCAAACATGATTGAAAATAGGGTACCTCTGCGCATACTGTGGAATTAAATTTTATCGTGCATATCGGGTGCGCTCAACTGATTCACCCTTAAAATATGATTGCTCGAATGAGTAATAAAACACTAAATTCACCGACGATACAGTTCCAATCCGGCATCTGGGGCACATTGATGTTTTTTCATTCAACGAACAGGGTCCATATTTTATGTGGTTCGAGATTCTTTGAATATGAAATATTCTCCACATTTTGTTTAACAAGGGTGTTGCAGCTCTAAGCTAAAGTTCTCCTTTCCATGTTATTTTATGACAAAATGGGCAGAAACATGCTTTCGTTTCCAACTTAAATTCTTTATTATTGCTAGTTCGATGTATTACATCATATTAGATTTGATAGAAATCAAATTAAATGTGCGATAAGGGAAAATATATGTTTCATGGAAAATGATTAGTGAAAACCTTTAAGTGTACAGTGTGATTCTTGGGATTGTGGAACCACATTTTACCAGCTAGAGTTACGTACATTTTAAAACTTATTCAAAGGTTATAAATATTTAGAGTTAATTTTATTGGAAGTTTAAGTAGTGATTCGCCTTAATAATTTCTTTATCATTTCTTAGAATTAGGTTCGTATCAACATTTTTGGATGAAATCACAAGTTAGTAAAAGTTTTATTCTATTTACAGCCGCTATTTGAGGGTTTAACAACGGGGTCGAGGTAGTTGCTGCACACAGACACTTGGGAACGTGTTAGTATATCATTACTTATCGGAATAGTAAAACTTTCAGGTAGAAGCTATCACTCTATTTCTCCTGCGTTGCTACTCTAAATGCAACAATTAATGGATATTTGTGTTAGGATAGAAAGATATTTTACTTAGTTGAAAGCTGAATTCATACAGTTGAGTAGCAGGGGGGAATTGAAAATACTGTGCGTGAAATACTGAAAACGAGTGTTCATATCTGTCAACTTTTTAACCACATTTCCGTTGACCTTTTTTTATAATGAAGTCTAAAATTCTTACGATACTATTTTGTCCACATGACTGCATGCCACTCGTTTTTAATTAAATGATGTCACAAATAACTGTACCAGATAATTATATTTTAATGTATACCAGTCTTGTATAATTGAATCTTCAAAACCATTGTCGAATTACGCACAAAAGTATACCGCCAGGCTCTATAGTTATCATTAATGTTTGGAATTTAAGTTACAACAGGTTAAAACTTCAATGATTCATCAGAACTTTTAATTAGGTGCTCTTCTTTTGATGTTTTATTTATTTTTTCATATTAAATGCAGCTCCAAACTCAGCTGAAAGATGCAAATGCAGGAATTTCACAGTGTAAAAGTCATTTGCCTTGACCAGAAATCGAACCCTTATCTCTCCATATCTTTCCCCGTTAGCTAAAGAGACTGAAGCATACCGGCCGGACACCAAGCAACTTGGATTCGAATTTCGGTCTAGACGAATAATTTTTACACTGCAACATTCCTGCATTACGGTGCACATTAGCGGAATACACCATCAAAAGAACTTTCACAACTCTTTCATGGTTCTTTGAAATTACCTACATGTCGTTTTAAATCATTGTATTCACCCATAAGCATTCACTGTAAGAATATTTAAAGTATTTATTCATGCACCATATGTTGACTAACCATAAATATATTCCCTACGCCAGAATAGCACTTCAAAAATTTCTTATCCATCCAAGGCGCGCATGAAACTTAAATTTCACATGAAATTCAAAATAAAAATTTCGTTGTGCTTGTTGTGAGCTTCAAAAAATCTAAATGAGACAAAAGAACTCTGGCCTAATACTGATTTTTATGATATTGAAATTCAAGTCTTATGAAATTAAAACGACTACTGCTTCGAAAACTATATAATATTGAAATAAAGGGAACGACCCGTTGTTCAAATGAAAAGTAAATAACTCCATATCATGGAGCAGATTCATTAATGCGTCTCAAAATACTATCTTTCCGTTCAACCTTGGCAATTTTCCGATGCAAACGTGGAGAAATAACGAAATGCAAGATTCACGTATCCCAGATAAGTGCACGACCCCCTTACGTAAGTGCGGCAATGGCAATTCTTGGTACTTCTCGGTAAAGCGGAAACGGAAAATGGATATCTGATCTGGTAATAGTCCAATGATGCATATGGTCTCCACATTAGCACTCCTTCTCACGCTATGCCCTCAACAATGCAATAAGGATTATAGATGACTTAAACACTAGTTTTTCTTAACTCACGGCGACGCAATAGAAAACTTTTTTAACTCAGTCCTTCCGTGGACATAAAGGCAGGTTTCAAGGATTCTCCCACCCCGCGACCATTTCTTTTTCTCCTCCTCTCTGCCTACAGTCCCGCCCCCTCCTCCCCCCGCCAACTCCCCACACGGTCCCCGCACCCGTCCCCTCTCCGTCTTCTCCCTCCATCCCGGCTCACCTCTCTTTTCTGCCCTCACTCAAATTCGTCTCTGTCGGATGTCCCTATCTCTCTAAGCCCCCGCTCCCCTCCTCCCCACACACCCCTCAACCTCTCCCTTTCTCTTCTCCCTCGTCCTGGTGCTCATACGCAGGGGCCCTCCGAGCATTTTTTCTCCTCACTGTCCCTCTATTTCCCTCTCTCCATCCCTTCTCCCCGTTGCTATCTCTTCATTTCGTTCACCCTATCCCAAAACCGTCTCCCACTCCACTTCTCCCTCCACACACAAACCCTCCCTTTCCGTCCTACCTTCCCGACCACCCTCTCGCCCGCCTTCCACTCTCTCTCTCTCTCTCTTCCCCTCCTCCACCCCTGGGATTCCCTTCAGCTGCCACGTACCAAGCAGTGACGAGACCAAAAATACTCCATCTTCCTCTCTCTCCCACCCTCTCCGCCTTCCACCAAACCGCCCGGCGAGCCACCCCTTCCTACCAGAGCCCTAGAGCAACCTATGAAATTGTTTGGCGATGTGATGCGAGAGAAAATAAATGAGACGCGGGCACACACGAGTCCACGGGGAGATAGACGTGGAGTTTGAGAAGAGGCAGAGAGGGAGGGAGATGCGTGGCTGTTGCGTTGTGTGTGGTGGGTCTTGCATGAGGGGGATGAGAGAATGGGAGGTCCGCGCGTAAGGGGAATCACGGAGCTTTTCGCATACTTAGAATCCTCCGCGCGCGTCGCTGGAGATTGAGAGTGGTGTTAATTGTTTGAGGAGAAGTGGGATGGCGGTCCAGGACTGGAGTTGGAAGGATCCGTCAGTCCGGAGAGGGGACCTATTCTCTTTCTCTCTCTCTCTCTTACTCGGGGATTTACTGCGAAATTATGTATCGTACCCGCGCAATCGCTCAACGTGCGCCTGCGGAGGGAGGGTGAAAGGCCCTGCCGAAACTATTTTGGACGAGATATGACGCGCTTAAATCCTTGTCTCGCGCCGACCTCTTGCCGCACTCAGGGGGCTTGGACATTTTTGCGCCTTGTTTTGGAAGTCGTCGGGTTCGTCCAGCATGAAAACTTTTAAAGGTGGAGAAAAATCGCTGATCTTTCAATATTATTTCGTCGCAATGGTCATTGTGTGCGCATCCTAAGAATTTGACATCGTACCAAGAGATTTTAATTTTAATCCGGATGACAGATAAATAGTAATTTGTAACGTTTTTATGGAGTCCTTCTTCCTGGCATATTAAATTACTTAATGCTGACACTGTCTAGTTTTTCATTGAATGAAATACTTCCATTTTCTCAAGTGCTCCCCATAGAATTATTGTACCTTTGATTTGCTATATTCGGAACTAGCGGCCATGCCTGTAATGATCCATTAAATAATGGTGAGGTAAGTCACTGATTTGGGATTAATATTTCAATTAAAAATGAAAGAATGGCGTTGCATTATTTTGTTAGATTTGAATTGAAAGCAAAAGCACAAATTATTTAGTGGAAATAATTTATTTTCCGATGAAATATTCCATCTCATTTTTCCTATTTATTGAACTGATCTTGCTTGAAAAAATATAATTTAAATTTTTAGTTCTCATTTTCTAAAGGAAAATATATAGGATGATTATCAGTTCTTCTTCTAGACCTGAATTTAATTCAGAGTACTTTGCATACATACTAATGAGAATATTTAATTGAAGAGCACCATGAACGTTCTAATTTTATGAAGCAACTTTGTATAAAGTAAATAATTACCATTGCATCAAAATAGTGCGCAAGTATATGTGTTTGAAAACTCCATTAATTAGAATATATTTCCCATAAAATTTCAACTGAGTACACCAATATTTTCTATCGCGTATTTCGATGTTCTGAGTTCAGAAATGATTGATCTCTGACAGAAATCGCCCATCAATGTTTCATATTATATATTATATATAATTATATACACATAAATGCACACTATTTTAGGTATAGGCGACATATCAGTTGATCCTTAGATTTTAGCGCAAAGATGAGTTTTTTCAGATATGGGATCATGTAGAAGGATAGCGTATTTATTTCAAATGTTATAGAGTGTTTAGGTTTCGAAAAATGAATAATTGCCTTTGGACATTATCATTCTCACGATTTTGTTCGCATATGGTCCGCATGGAATCCCATCCAAGAAAGCATGCGAACATTATGGGGACGTCGACTCATTAGGTAACTTTTCCTCTCCACCTCTTTCCCGTCGCCCTCACCCTCCTAACTCTTGCCAACATGCATACCAAAACCATCTTACTCCTCGCGGAGCGACAACCCTCCTCTCTCCTACTCCCAACCCCGACAAGAGTGCAAGTTCCCCCCCTTAACTTCACTCGAAGCTACCCCCATCCTCTTTCCGCTATCCCCCCCGGCGCTCCGAAGCCACGACTCGGGAAGACTGTGACAAATGGCGCCGGGTGTCGAAGATTGACCCGAGATGGCTCCGGTGACCCCAGTAGAAGAGGTCACGCGATGGGAGGTGACGTGGCGACGGGGACAGCCCACTGCCGCCCCTCTTCACCGTCCCACTCCTAGTCCCCTCTGCCAGCCCCTCCTCCACACTCTCCACCCCACAGGACCCACCACCCACTCCGTGGTGTTGTCCCTCACGAATGACGCAGCAGTGCACACCCCAAGATTGTCGCTGTGTCCTCGGCTCTTTCCCCGCCTCCTCATCCCGCACCCCACACGCTCTCTGCGATTCACCTCGATTGCGACCGGATGGACTCATAACCTCAGGCGATTCGCACAGCCCCGCGACGAAAGGGTGGACATGAAGTTGATGAGCACACGCTTCGAAGATTTTGATTTCTTTCCTGATTATTGTGAAAATAAAGAGCAAATATGAAAGGACGGGAGGAAATGTCTGCTGACTACGTCACCAAGGGGGTATGGGTTCAGTGAGAAGTTTTCATGATTCATCATGAGTAATGACGGATGATGCCGCTTTTCCAAGTATTTCCCTGGACGGAATAATAGCTTTCGTAAAAATGGCTCTCTCAACAGATTACAATCCTGAAAACAAAGCGATGAATGCATTATTTTCCATTTGATTTGAAGAAGCCCCACCTTGTCTCTATGTATGAACCTTAGGTATCATTTGAAGGGAGAGTTTTATGCCTTCATGACTTTTGCGATAACTCAAAAGCTGAAAGTTTGTTTACGCACATGCATAAATTCTTAATATTGCCCAAGTAATAATAAAAATAATCAATGAACATTAATTAGGCATGAGTGAGGAGATCTGTGTGCGAGAACAATGTCTACTTTTTCGGGAAATCAAATATTTGAGAAATTAACATTTATGTAAATTTGCATTCTTCACTATTTTCGAGTAATATCCCGTTAATATTTGTGAGTCTACTATATACGAGTATACTATCGTATTTGCTACATTTCATAGCTGAAGTTTGAATTCAATAATTTTCGCCAATTAAATCCATTATTAATTTTATGTCAACTATTGAAATATAAAACTTTAAAATTAACTTTTCCTTTGAATGATTCCTACTTCTTATAGCATTGTGAGAACATATAAAATATTTATTAAAATATAAAAGAAACATATTCATGATAGTTTTACTTTCCAGAGCAATTTTTGCCGTCAAAATCGAGTTTAAATGAAATTTTATTCGTGAAGAAAAAAAATTTGAGAATAATTTTGTAAAGTTGGCGAAATACTTCATACTTAGGATAAGAAATGAAAATTTGTGTATCTGCTGCGACTTCTTCATTTGAGTTAAAGTAGATAAAGCTATCTACAAATACATGCAGTAAACACATTTCGTAACGAAACAAATGAATTAGATACCATGAAACTTATGTTCGCGCAGAAACCAAAGGTTATTAACACTGCCTCCTCAGCATCGTTCAAATGGCCGTCGTATTTTTCATCCCAGAGAATTCAAGCTTTGAATTTTTTTCAGAGGAAAACAAATCACCTGTCTCTCGGAAAACATTCCGGGTTAATAAAACTTTCAGTGTACTCCCTCTCTCACTCTTTCCCTTATTCCCCTTTCTCTCTGAGTACTATTTTGATTAAATAATGAATTAGCCGCTCCGTAAAAAAGGAAAGAGTTTGGCATGAAAAAAAACTAAACACAACTCACGAATATATTTCCAGCATGGAACTTGGCGTGGGTGTACACTTGGAATGATAAATGAGGCCAACATGAGCGGAAGACCGCTTCCTCTCAATCCGTACGCACCTACACGTAGCTATGCCTTCTCATTCGTGCACCCATTTATTTTGGTGAATTAATCCGTCCACAATCACTGCGTAAATACTTACGCGAAGAAATCAGATGAAAATATGTTGATTTACATTGATTCAAATTAGCATAACCACCTACAATCAACTTTCTATTACGAGTCCCAATGCTTATAATTCACCCGTATTAGAATTAAAAATAATTTATTCATGATGTTGACTCTGAATTAAAGAAGATATATTCGATTTTTTTATGAAATAATTTGATTCGCTGTGGCATTTCCTTCCCGAAACCTGCCATGCCTCATGAACTTGAAGTAAGGTACATAAAAAGAAAGATATTATTAATGCTTTTGTTAAGTACTTGTACAATAAGTATGGAAGACAAAAGTACAACACTGCAAAAGACAAAAGTTCGTTTCTACTTATTCATGTTGATATGGTCACTATTTACTCCACTGATACTACGTTTTGTCACAAAAATTTGTCTCATGTATTTATTAATCATTCATATTACTTATTTTGTGGATTAATAGGCTATTACAGACTTTCATTTTTACTAATTTCATGCTAATTTGTTTTCACCTAATACCTTTCTAATTCAACATCTACCCATATTTGATATTCACCTTTCATACTCCCTTATTCTTGCCTCCATTTTTACTTTTTTCTCGGATAAAATCTTTAAAAATTCATCCTTTTGGTCTTATAATGTGCAAAATACATCTAATTCCACTTTTGAATTACTGTCTAGAGTTCGAAGGTGATTTCCCTTCTTCTGGATGTATCATCTGTAGACCTGCATCATAGTATGAGATTCACCACGCGATTTTGTGAATCTATATTACGTCATCATTTTATAATACTCAACTGAGGTTATTTACTAATTTGTTATTGGAACTCACGAAAAGAAGAATCAGACACCATGAGTGTTTTGGCTGAATTTTTTTGTCATACATACATTATTCAGGTTTTACTTTTTATTATTACCTACTGTATATTGTCATGAAACGAGATAAAATAATGCAAAGAATTCATTTAAACCTCACATGAGATTAGTAATTCTTCCAAATACATCCCGTTGTTATTCTTTGGCAAAGCAGTGTGGAATTTTAAAATAATTCTCGAAGTCTCGGAAATGCTCTCTTGCTTCTTATATTTCATAAAATTCTCGATTCGGCTTGCTTCCTTCTTTAATTGAGATGTCTATTCAAATTTAAAAAAATATATTACTCAACTTTATATAATTACACCTTTTAACAACTTCTTAAACCTTAATGAGTAGTATTTAAATGGTTTCCACATAATTACTAAATACTTTTAGTGAGACTTCGGAGAATTGTCATGCCTCCTCTCCGTAGTCGTAGTTAATAATTCAATAAATATTATCCCCACTATTAGCATACATATGCATTATTATTCTACCAAAAAAACACAAGTTCAAATGGTATATATGTATAAATCTCTATTCCGTGAAACTACCAAATATCAAATAAGTGTAATTTAAGAGATAAAAAATGACGCACTTACTGAAAAATAAAAAAAATTGCTAAAACTGTTCACCAAATACTTATTAGTTGTAACCGTGGAATAGTAACGGTGGGACTTGAAGGACAAGTACTTCGTTTGACTACAACCGCGGGCCGAGTATGGCACGTGGTTTACTCCCCCTTTAACGTGCATTCCTCTCCCTCCCTGCCCCTCGTTGTCCGTCATATCTCCCACCCTCCTATGCCCCCAGCCCAGCTTCCCACCCCCCGCCTTTCCCTCTTTGGTCCTCCTCCTCCCAACGTGACGGCAGGAGATTGATGCGGGGGCGGGGCCCGATGGGTTGGGATTTCGGGACTCGCCATCCCGAGGCAGGGAGCTGTTAATGAGGATTTGATTGCGCAAAGGCGAAGGGCTTTCCTGGTCACTCGGGACGCCGTGTGCCAAAAACTGTGGGTGGTTGCTCTCTTTCTCTCTCTCGCTCAATGCCTCCCCGACTGCCTTTTTTCGTGTAAAAACTCGGGTTTCTTCCTTCCGTGTGTTAGGGGGTTAGTATTAGGTGGGTGTCGGCTGGCGTTTTAGAAGGACTACGGATTTGGAGTGAGGAAAATGGGGTGAGACCGAAGTTAAGAGAGGGAGGAAAGGCGAGAGAGGTGGGCATATTGGATGTGAGGTATACTTTTCGCCGTCAACCACTAATTACGGCAATGCCGATTATTTTAAAAGCATTAGAGAACGATTTATCATGTTGAAGATGACATGGGGTAGTTTGCTTCTAAGAGTAAAACCTACTTTCCATGTTATCGAGAGAAAGCATCAAAGCGAGGCTTCCTCGAAGCAGTTGGTGTGAAAGCAAAATGTGAACTTTATGACTGGTACTGAAAGAAACAAAATGTGCCTAATTGAAAAGTTGAAAGTGCACAAAAGTTTTATTGTGCCGACTTAGTAATGGCTTTCCCTTTGGTACAGCGGCCGAAGGATAATTACGACTATTTCTTATTTTTGATTCGATAAATAATCTTTAATTTTGCTACAAAGAATGGGTTTTTCTCGGCAAACTTTAATGAACTGGTTTAAAATTGGAATTTTACTGGGTATTTCACATATTTTTATTTTTGAATGAGATATCAAACTAAATGACTTTTTATCTGTGGCAGTTACAGATTGGATCTGTCAAATAAGGCGTTTCTCCATCTTGTTTTCTTGTACGTAATGTTGGAACACTCTTTAACACACATGGCCTCAGGCCACGGTCGAAATATTAATTTGTGTGTATTAAATAGGTAACTTTCAAATGAAAAGTTTGATTTTATTAATTTATTTCTCCATGCTTAAAGAAATATTCTGGATTGGGTTTTGCTTGGAGTTACAAAGTGTTTATTTGCTAGTTGGGTCCATCGAAAAACCTACCTTAACCGGTAGATTACCAAAAAAAAGAAATATTACACCAAACTTAGTTGAAGACAATGAAAACTTAAGAAAAGTCCATTTTCATATGCACATGTCAGCGAGCTAGTTATGATGCACTAACTAAAATATATGTTATGATAAATATTTACTGCAAAATTTCAAAGCTATAATTACGTTAGTTAATAATGAGCAGCAGCTATTATTTCAATGCAGCGCTAAATACATAATGATTTTAGAAAATATATTATATACGAATGGGAGTATTATATATCCTAAATAGTCCTAGAAAAGTAGCGCATTTGATTGTAGATATCAAGTTACGTTTATATCTTCAGGATTTTTTAAATTTGTAAGTTCACCTTAGAAACCTTAAAGGGTCTTTTGATTGAAAGTAGAGCCAAAAAGACTAATGGTGAAGACTTTAATGACTCACTGGTTCAATTAAAAACCATAGCGATATCAGTTTTCATTATTATGAAAATTGTATTAAATCAGAGTATATGTATTTTATAATTCGACGAGGAAATATTGATTTGTGAAACGTCTTGAGTTTTATACGAGGGAGGTCTTAGATATCGGTTGCCGCCTTGACTTCTACGAGCTCATTCGAGTGGGAACGAAGGCAGCTGCCTCTCTGCCTCCATTTTCTCCACTTTTTTCTCCTCTTTTATTTTTTCCGGTTCGCATGGATGTCCTCGATCGGGATTGGCTCCCCCACATTGTGGTTTCCAGACGACGCTCTGGTGTACCGCAGGACTCGATCGTCCGAGGCCTTCCGGTTTTAAGGGAGTCATGCGATTCTGCAATTTGCGGTTGAGCATTGCTTCCGACCGGCACCGCGTGTTGCCTGCGCGCGCAGCTGTTCCCATTGGGTCCGCTTCAATTCCGCCGTTCCTTTATCCAGCCGCCTATTTAGCTCACAAGCCGCAAACGCCTCTCTCCCCCATTTGGCCCTCTGGCCATCTCCCCGCCCTCCTCCCACCCCTTCTCCACTTTGAGCTCCAGTTCTCATTTCTTTTTTTCAACTCAAGTCGCAGTGGGAATCGCGGTCTTCCCACAGCGCGAAACACGCCTTTGCATTGAATTCCACCGTCGAGCGTTGGCGAAAAGGCTAGCTTGGTTCTCTGCAGTTCCGCGTTTCAGATTTGAGGCCGGAATGTTCTAAGAATATCTTGTAGCATCGACAATGATTGCCCTTTTAAAGAGCATGTTGCCTCTGGAATCGGAATGAAATTCCGACTGCCATGGCTATCCTGGCGGCCATGTTCGCATGATGTTTGTATGTTCGGAAAATCCTTTTCACCACTGTACTTCCTTTAATATTGTGTTTTCCTACACATAGCTTCGTCGGTTATTAATTTGAAACTGATAATAGCAGTAATTAGAAAATATGGAATAGATAATTCTGGTTGTATTGAAGTTCGAAGTTGTTACAGTTGTAGTTGATGGCTTTAGGTTCCCCAAAACTATGGTCATATTTCACTATCTAACTTGAATAAATTATCTCGGAACAAGAATAACATCAGTGCTACATGAGAGATATGACTATTTTGCTTTAGAATGAACTAGGAACACCTTATCATTGTGGATAATTCAGATGACATTTATTGCATTTAATTTAGTTAATCATACACAATTATTCCATTATTCCTATTCAAAAATTTCCTATGTAAATTAGAAAATATTGAACTGCCTATATAGTTACAATGCAAGAATTTCAGAGTTTAAAAATCATTCGGCTTGACCAGGATTCCGGTCAAGGAAGATGACTTTTACACTCAGAAATTGTTGCGTTGTAATGCATCTTAACGGATAACTCAGTCAAAAGATACTGCTTCGGTATCTTCGGCAGTTTCTTGGAATTTGCATATTTAGTATTGTGTTTCCAAACTAATTGAGATTACTCGTTAAAAGGAGTTTGTTTTACATCCGATCGTGATTTACTTGATAAGGTTTAAAAATTAATGATTTTAAGTTGTCATTGAAAATGAATTTTTCTGAAAGCTACTTGGACACCCTTTTTCTGAAGTGAATTTGATTGACTCGAAACTCAGTTAAAACCATTCGCCATAAAAAAACAGAGTATAATCAACATAAAAAACTTTACTCTCAAATTCCATCTTCCAATAGAGCGAGTGATGAGGTTCCTAGATATTTTTGAAACGATGGAAAAATGTCGTATGTCTATGTCTGTGTCTTGGTGCATTGTTACATCGTTTTAAAATTGAAAAAATAGTTACAAGAACCAGGCATTTTGTATGGTTATTTTATAGGTGGCAGCAAAACCATGCGGCAATATTATCAGCAGCATCAGTAGATGGAAATATGGGAAAATTTAACATCATTAAAAACCTCAAGTACCAAAGACCACAGGCACGAAATCGTTTCTTGGAGGTTGTACATGTCACATCCATTTATAGTGTCGTTTCCTAATATTCCTATAAATGATCGCATACACTCGTCTATGCAAAGCAGAGGTATTTGATTGTAAGCCCATTCCTGTGCTCCTTTCCCTTCTTCGCATGCTAATGACAACGTGGATCAATCACGCGAGCGAAAGAAAGAGAGACGTCGAGAAAGAAAGGGAGTGAGAGAGGGAGGGGGTACAGGAGGAAGAGAAAAAAATACACGAAGAGAATGGCCGGTCAGTCGGAGTGAGTGCGTCCTCGCTCAGGGGGAGTGGGGGGCGGGCGGGAGTTTCCTCCGTCCCGCTCCATTCAATCTCGCCTTTATTCGCCTCGGAGAGTGGAACCCAAGACGCGGGAGAGGGCGAGCGACGCGGCGTGGGCGAGCACGATTTTTGTCGTGCTCCATTCATTTCTTGAGAGAGAGAAGGGTTTGCTGCTGCCCCGTGCGTGGGATGCACACAAGTAACCTCCCGCTCTCTATCTCCTTCGCACGGCCCCTCGCGATGCGTGCACCCCCCCTCTCCCCTCGCCTTACCGTCACAGGTCGCTCCACGCGTCCGCCCGCGTGAGGGTCTCGCTTGCGTAGGTGCCAACAAAGGGCAGTCCTTCGACGCGGGTGGCAAGTGCCTGAGCTCCGCGCGGGGAGGGGCCCTCGACCCACCTGAGGAACGCGGGCCGGCGCTGAGGCGTGGGCGATCGTCCACGCCCAGCGTATGAACACGTCTCTTTTGTGAATGAAATCGGAGACAGTGTTGACTTTTAAAACGAGCTGGGGTGCAGTTGTTAGTGTCCCCTCCCCCATCTCGCTCCGTCTTCCCGTGGACGCCGCGGAGAATCGAGTTCCCTGCTTGTGATTTTTTCACCTTTTACTCTCCTCGCCGGCTCATTCTCGTGGCTCATGGCGTATCCGAACGAAATAGGGTGCCACCCATGGCCGTGTGCATTCACTAGAGCCAATGAGAAAAATCCGCAAAATTCATGTTGCGCCACCAATGTGAGGTTTTACTTTACATGTGAATTGGACTGCAAGCCACTTCATGCCAGCTAAGGTTTCCTCTCAGGCAACATCTCAGTATTGTAATCATATACTCATTAGCACTCAACTCTATTAGTCTAACATGAGCTTTAATGTTAAATTATCAACGGATAAGGCGTTAATAGTTGTTTTAGTAATGGTTGCCTGGAGGCATCATTAAAATTTGCAGAATGTTTGTGTGCTTTGTTACTCTAGTGACAACAGTAAAATTATACATCCAATAAAAACCAATTAATTTTCATATTCCTGGACATTGAGAAGAGTATTATTGTCGCATAAAATATAATGCATCAAAAATATTAGAAGAATCAATGTTCCATAATGTAATTATTAATAATGATCGATAATCTTTGCTCGGAGTCGGACAACTTCTGTCTTAATATATTAATTTTGATAGAATATTTTATATGAATTATATACTAGTGTATTAAGCAATGTTTTAATTTCAGGCAAGTTTTCTGCCGTTAATCGTAATCGCGAATATAATTAGGTTCACTAAAATTTTTTGCATATCTGTAGTGCCTCTGAATCCTGCGTTGAACAAATAAATCTAAATACATGAGGCTCCCGTTAGCAGACACAGGTATTAATTAACGTGAACCTGTGCGACTACCATCATCCATCTACTCTGTTACGTGAAAGAAATGTGTATCTTTATTTTGTTAATAGAGCCTATTAAATATTATTTAGAAATAAAGTATGGAATCCTCCAGTTAATTTTGAAGCAATGCATTTCGATGTAAAATTGAAGAAAAAAAATCATGTTTTTGAGAAAAAGTACTCAAATGTATTTTATAGTTGATCGTTCCTGTGGAATTATGCGTCCAAAAGAAGAAGCGATTTCCGACTTTGTCTGTTTCCTTTCTAAAATAAACATGTTCTAATTTGATCACCGCAAAGTATATCTAATTTTGTTTTAGCCTGCTTAGATAATTAGTACTTATCAACATCAGTTCTTCCTATTCTTTTCCGGGAACACTGAAAGTTCATAAATATAAATAGAAAAAGACAAATTTAAATTTTCAACAATTTTAAAATAGTTTATTGGTGCAGAATTTAATTTGCTATAGTTTCATATGTATTAATATGGTAGTCCTCCGTATTTAGGTAGGTTTTTTGATGGAAACGGAAGTTACACTCCTACATTCTTAGTCTCGTCTAACAAGATAAAACCTGAACCCCACAATACAATAAACTGTTCTTCAACTCCGCAAATAATATATCTCCCTTCATTTCACAAACAGTCCCTATCTATTTGCTACCCCTACATGCTTACCTAACATTTTCCTCTCTCTTCATATTCAGCATTCCATCGCCAATCTAAATAATATGCATTCACCATTCCGGTCTCTTTGGATTTATTCCAACAACATTCTCTCTTCCAAATCAAAGTTTTATCGGTTCTTTACTCAACCTTCTTACTTAACATCCCTACCATCAATTCCCTTTTTTTGATAGCATAATTGACTAAAGCAATTCTTCTACCCATATCATATGTAAACTGCTCTAGTTTTGTCCTACTATTTTACCGATTAACTTAGCCACCCCTTTCTTGAAATACTCATGTACATTGGAACTCTTTCATGATGTGTAGGAAAGGAAAAAAACTGCTATAGATTGAAAATTGGGAAAAAAAACTAGGAAACTCCATGCTATTATATTGTAGAATAACGAAGTGTTTCCTTTCCTGCACCTCGCTATGTTTTTTTTATCTGCATCCCATTTCTACCACTATTATTTGATAGTGCACTCAAAATTTACTGTAATCTCTCGGCTGATTGTCTAAATATAACCTGTTAATTTAAAAACCAAAACAATTTTATGAATTACTTATTGACTTACGTTCCTATCTCCAGTGCCTTAAAACGTTCTTGTAGGATGCCTCAAGCAACTTGAACTGTTTTACGTTTCTTAGCAGTGTCATGGATCAAGATGATTACAGTAGTAGGAATATAAAGAGAGTTGCTTCAGGCAAGGATGCCTTCACAAGAAAGAGAAAATTGATGGCTGAGGTGGCAAGCAAGGAAAAACGTAAGACTGTAAGAGAAAGGAACATAAGTGTATAATCAGGGTGTATTTGTTTGCCTCGTAGATTTCAAGAAGGCGTTCAATAAAGTAATTTGGCTAGAATTAATGAATGTATCGCAGAAAATTGAAGAAAATTGAGGGGATAGTCGAATTATCCGTAGCCTGCACGTGGACCCAACTACTCAAGTGCGAGTGGCAGTTGGTTAATTTGGATACGCAGTGAGAGAAGTAAGAGAAGAGAGAGAAGAGAGAGAAGAGAAGTAAGACAGAGATCCATGATCACCCGCAATTTTCATCTCAAATGCAAAACAAATGCTGATAAATTCCAGCAATCCCTCCCATGCCATGTTTACCATGCCTTTGGCTTATAAGTTGAAAACCACGGAAGATAATTGACCTCTTTCTTACTCCACGTAAAATTTCATCTATTTGCACATTATTATTCGATTTTAACTCTCTTAATACCCCTTGAATCTCTTAATCAATTATCTCCCAAACTATGCTCATACACTTCATGTTATTTTTTTATAAATTAAGTAGTTTCAGGCGTGATGTGGTGAAATTCGAACATAATAAAGAAAATATTGTAAAAATTTCCCACCAGATACGTTTAAAAGCACGACACGGTTTCGATGCATTACATCATCCTCACCTAAAGATGATGTAATACATTGAATCTGTTGAAGTCGTGCTATTAAACTTATCTGGTGGGAATCCCTTTGAACTTGCTGCTAGAATTTTCACCTTTCTGTACATCAAATCTTTTTCACCCTGACTTTCTTAACTCGACATCCTCACACTGCGTCCTCCACTGCGCTTCTTTCGACCTAATAGTTTACTGCCAGAATTACTTATTTCTTTATGTTTTAGAATACATAAAACTTATTAATTTAAATCATGAAATGTTTTTAGGAGATATATTTTTTTGTTAAGACTCTTGTAATTTGTAAACATTTTTGTTCGTTCTAATTCCAGTACGTTTTGAGCGTAGGTTGTCCAATCCAAATGCAAACGCATTGTGAAAATAACCTTTTCATTTACTCTCTGCTACAAAAAGTATTTCCTGGCTTAAGACAAAGAATAAAAAGAGACGTTTCAGGCGTGATATGGTGGAATATCATGATTAATTAAGCTGACCAGAAGATGATGTAGTTACATCAAAACCGGTCGTATTAATACAAAATTTTATTTGTGGATAATTGCCGATTTTAATTAATAATTAAGACGAAGAGTACTTTAACCAAAATTGTATGAGGTAAAATATACAATAATGACCTTAATTTTATTTTAACTTCGTATTTGTGATGTCGGCGATTACTCCGAAGTAACACCATCATAATGTAACCTCACATTACAATGAGATATTAATCAACTGTTCAGTTGGTACTTACACGTTTAGTATCAAAGTTTGCCTCTTCGAAATTAGCCCACAATAATTAAAAATGTGCATCGTGGGTTTTTGTATTTCTTTGAATAAATTTTAGGCTTTTATTCCAGAAAAGCTAGTTCGTTAATTATTCTAAGTCCACCTTGACTACGTCCTCGGGATATGTAGTTGTCTTCAACCATGTTCAGGAATAACAGGGTTGTGTTTATGAGAGATTTTAGTCGTGAGATAAACACCATAAAAAATTCCTCACAATGGAGTTTTGCATCGGTTTTTAAGGCTACAGTTTTAAAGGCCAAAAAATAAATTAAATATTAAAATACTTACTTAAGTGTATTTCAATATGATTCTTTCAGCTTTAATTCATAGCTAACTGCAAATAATAAACTGTTTTGGGTGTTTATATAAATGTACCTTCTTATGAATTATTTTTGTCCACGAGACTTTCCGAATTTATTTTTTAAATTACGGCTAATGGTTTTTCATTCACTCTTAATATCCTTTTTTTCGGCGCGCTTGACGAACAAAGACTTCCTTAATGTCTTTCTAATTGAAGCGTTTGCGTTAATGCCCTGGCGGTCTGAAAGAAACTCTTTCATAAAAAATAAATTCAGAGAACTGGCATTTGCACAGCGCCATTAAAATTGAGGTTACATTTTTCCAGGTTAGTTATGAGCAAAATAATGAAAGAGGAAAATATTCACGAATGTACACTTTCACAGTTCTTCTAGAACGTAACAGCTACAGTTCCAGCAAATATAATGATGACCATAATGCAAAAATTGCAAAAAAAAGTTGGTCGCATGAAATTATCTAAGTAAATAATTTTTACTTAAACCAAGATAACTTAAAAGAAAGGACTTTTTAAGAGAAATTGTTTATATATTCAACAGAATAATTTAGTATTCAGAAAAAATCGGAGAAGAAAATAGGAATATTTTTCTAGTTTACTCATCATAGAAAAAAGAGAGAACAAAATCATTACTATCATTAAGATCTTAAAATTCGTTCTGTTGGACCACATTATAGATACATTGTTTCCTAAATCATATAAGATTTGATTAATTATTAATGAGCTTCAGAATTTGTGCGTAAACTTCATGTTTAATCTGGTTGGTCAATAAAAGTTAATTAAAAGAATGAGTGGCTCTCATTGATGTGACGGGTACTTCTCATGTCGTTCTTTCAATGCACAATCTCCCATTCCTTGGAATGCTTCGAGTCCATCAGCGACCAAAATATAGTTTGTCAATGATTCGTGTGCCTCTCATCCCTTATCGGCAGCGTCATGCATTTCTCATTTCGTTCGAACAATTATCGGGTGACATGTTTTTATGTCAGCCCCAAGGCAACGCCCTCTCAGGTGGAGATAAGAGTCGCGTGACTATTACTATTCGACAAGGCTCATCAATTATGCTACCGAATCAGGCTGCCTCATCATGATACGAATATAAAAAAAATGTTATTTGCACATAAAGAATTAAAATTCTTCGATTTGTATTTATATGAGGCAATACATTTTCACATTAATTTGAAGGCATCTCACGGCATGGATGGATTTACAAGCAATTTTTATTTATTGCCAACTGATGAATACGTTGGACCTGAGATAATCAGTCTTATAATGAAAATTCACATTAAAACCGGAAAAATAATGCGTAAACAGGCATAGAATCATTACTAGAGCAGTTATCTAAGTTCTTACCATGGAATATTAACATTTAGAAATGCGTATCTGATGTTAGTTCCTAAGCGTTCTAGAATTATTGAAATATTATAGAATTTAGAAATATATAAATATTATATAATTCCTCAATTCATTACGAAAAACGTTTTTACTGACTTTACATGTTAACTGACACAAATAGGTATGTATTCTTGTGCGTTAGTATTTTGAAGATTATAATTGGGGATTATTCTAACAAATTCGTTTGATTTCTTAAATATTTTGAATATTAATCATTATTGAAACAGAAAAAGTTGAATTAGTTTTATTGAAGTGCACTATTTATTTTTAGGCAGGAGTAAATCTCTTCATTAAAATGAGAAATGAATAAACATAGGTATGAACATCAAAACAGTATTCAACTCGAAGTTCAGTTTGGCAGGTGGTGGTATATAGTAGTTCACCAAGTTCTAAGCCTGACGGCGTGTGAAATTCACACATCAGGGTAGGGGAGCCAGTGCCTTTCCCTTTGCCAGTTATCGTATCCAGGAAGATCTGGTATCCGAAAAAAAACATATAGCTTCGGTAAAGCTGAGGGTGCCGTGAGAAGTTTGCCCGGGAATCGAAGCGAGAACCTCATATGAGAAAATAATTAACATACATACGATGGGAGTAATTTAATATTAATGGAAATGTTTCCACATTGAATAGTTTTTTGTATTCTAAATCTCCGGGTAAATTAATTCTATTACAGAACTTTTACTAGTAGCTGAAGATATTTTAATATTTTGCATCAGCATAAACAAAAATGAACTTAAATTGAAAAAATCAAAATCATATGAATGCAAATTAAATTTTACTGATATTATGATGTAAATTAGTCAAATGCAATATGCATAAGAAGCATGGCAATATATTGGCACCAAGGACAGACACAAACCCAGATAATCGAGGTTTAGCACCCACAGCTCGAGACGTCTTATTTCATTTACTAAGCAGGTAGTTGTAAAAATGTTTTAAGATACTCTCATTTTATTAAACTACCGAATTTGCTATCTCCCCAATACTCTACAACAGTGCTTAATGTTATTCAATTTAAATTGTTTTATTCACTATTATTTGGTTCCATATTGAAAACCCGATGAAATTATGTAATTGTCCTTAATATATTTCCATTGATTCTTCGAGAGATATTTAAATTTTACATTTGTCTCTTAAATAGAACAATTATAATATACCAATAGTCGCATTACATTTTAAATTTGTGTCTTGTAACATTCGATATTCGATTGTTTCTGACTCAACTTTTTGGAAGTTCATGTTCATTAAATGAAGAACACAATGTGTTGGAAAAATTTTGTGTATTCATTTAATGTGTCTTGTATTTTACAAATGACAGCGGATTAAAAGGATTGAAACTAATACCGTAAGAATAATTTAGGCTCTTTGCCACCAGGATTATTCACTGAACATCCGTTTAAAATAACAAACATATCTGGATCCCTTGCTGTGTTGGTAAGTGTGACAAGTACGATCAATCAGACTAGCCGAAATAGGGAATTGTTGATACTCCATCAGCCTATGCTTTTCTGTTCTTAAGAAATTTTACCCTCATAAATTTAACACCATTTGTTTATTATATCATTATTTACATTTTGTTACAATTATGCAAATGGCCCGTTGGCAACGATTCAGTGATTCACCCGTATCCTAAGTTTTTCTTTTATCTGATTAAAAGAGGCGCAATTGTCTAGAGGGTAGAGCACTTGGCTTGACTACTACGGAGGGCACGAGTTTGATTATGGTGGACACCTTTGGTTAATTTCAGCATCACCCATGTTGTGTGATTTTTTAGATTCCAGATCTTCCTTAGAAGCCACTGGCAATGAAGGGAAAGGAACAGAACGCAATACCCTGATGTGTGAATTTCATACGTCGTTGGGCTTAGCATTATGTGAAGTCTACCTTCACCGCCTAACTTATTCACACCAACCTCTGTGTTAAATGGTAATGCGAATGTGATAAAACACACGTAAGCAAAGTTGAGGAAAAAGACACGATGAAGGAGATTGCTGTGTTATGGTAATTTTCGATATAGTAATACGTCCTGACCCTCCCATGGACTACAACCTTGTCGTGGTGGAAGGGCTTGTGTGTTCCGATGACCCCTAGAGCTGTGCTGGCGGGAGTAATAATAATTACTCCTGGAAGGGTCACCCATGCCAGATAGGTCGAAGGTTAGGAGCCAGACGAAAGGTAGTCCACGCAGCGTCTGTTCCTCAGTGAGGCGGCTGCAATGGCGTCTGACCCCAGTGGGGCGGCCATTAAGTGATGGTGTCACGTTAAAAACACTATTGAGGAAGGCAACGGGAAACCACCTCAATTATGATTCCCAAGAATATTATGATGGGCACTATAGATAATATGAGTCCTGGCAACTACGGGACACGGCCCAAGAGGCCGTGTGTCGTGCCCGGCAGCGGGAGAGGCAAGGCTTCCGCGGTCGTCATCCCACGAAACCCTTGCAGGGAAGAAATAACTTCAGCAGGACAGAAGACTCAGAAGAAGGCGAAAGTAGTTAGAATAGGAACCTGGAACGTCAGGACAATGTTGAGGAGAGGCAAATTAGAAAATATTAAGCGAGAGATGGAAAGAGGTAACATAGATGTTTTAGGCCTCTGCGAGGTGAGATGGAAGGATAGCGGGGATTACTGGAGTGACAATTATAGAGTAATATACAGCGGCGGGGATGAGAGCCAACGAGGGGTTGCCGTAATTTTAAATAAAGGGGTAGGAAGAAGCGTAGTCAACATAGAGCAAGCGACAGATAGAATTTTACTCGTAGAGATTAAAGCAGAGCCGACGAACTTGGTCATTATTCAGGTATACATGCCACCGAGCAACCACAAGGAGGAAGAAGTCGATAGGATGTATGATGAGTTAGAGGATATCATCGCGAGTGTTCCTGCAGGGAAACATTTGATAGTGATGGGGGATTGGAATGCGACGGTAGGCGAAGGGAGAGATGGTGGTGAGGTGGGGGACTATGGGTTAGGCACGAGGAATGAACGCGGGGAGAAAGCAATTGAATTCTGCAGGAGACAGGGGTTAGTCATCACTAACACATGGTTTAGACACCACAAAAGGCGTAGGTATACATGGAAAATGCCAGGTGACTCAGAAAGGTATCAGTTAGATTATATTATGGTTAGGCACAGGTTTAGGAACAGTGTGATAAATTCGCACAGTTTCCCAGGAGCGGATGCGGACTCTGACCATAATTTAGTTGTTATGAAATGTAATGTTCGTTTCAAGAAGATAAGGCAAGGGCGGCGGGTTAAAAAATGGAATTTAGAAGCAGTAAATGAATTAACGAGGAAGGAGTATCAGGAGGCTGTAGAGAAAATGATGGACGACGGTAAAGAACTGAGTGCTATTGAAGAAAAATGGGAATGTATCAAGAAAGGGATATTGGAAGCCGCTAAAGACACTATAGGAACCGTTAACGGGAAAAGGATAAGGAAACCATGGGTAACGGATGAGATGATTGCGAAGAGGGATGAAAGAAGGAGATGGAAAAATGTAAACACAGAGTTAGGCAAAATGAAGTACAAAGAGTTAAACAATAAATTGAGAAGGGCCACAAATAAAGCAAAAGAAGAATGGTGGAAAACGCAATGCGAGGATATGGAAAGTTTACAGAAGAAGGGTGAAATTGGTGCTCTATACAGCAAGGTGAAGTTATTATCCGGAAGTAAGAAGGCAAGAGCTGTGCTAACAGTTAAAGATAAATGGGGTAAGATAATAGTTGAACCAGGAAAAATCCAAGAGAGAGGGAAGGAATATATAGAAACACTGTATGGTAAAGAACTTAGGCCGACAAGGTTAGACATAGAAAAGGAACATGACGTAGAAGAAGATAGCTTAGGTCCAGGCATACTCGACGATGAAATAGAAAGGGCATTAAAGGAGATGAAAGCAAATAAGGCTGTGGGGGTGGACAATATTCCTGTAGAAATGTTGAAATGGTTAGGGAAAGGTGGGAAAAAGGCCATATATGGACTGATTCGTAGTATCTATGAGGAAGGAATCTGGCCGGAAGATTTTGTGAGATCGGTGTTAGTTCCTATTCCAAAAAAGGCAAAGGCTTCGTCATGTGAGGATTACAGAACAATAAGTTTGATATCCCACGCAGCTAAAGTTATTCTCAGGATCATCAACAAAAGGATAGAGAGTAAGGCAAATGATTACTTAGGGGATGATCAGTTTGGGTTCAGGAAAGGAAGAGGTACGCGTGATGCCATTGCAGTAATGAGATCACTAATCGAGAGGAATATAGAATACAATCAGGACGTTTTTGCCTGTTTTGTAGATTTCGAAAAAGCGTTTGATAGAGTGAATTGGGAAAAATTAATGCGTGTATTGCAGAAAATAGGAATGGATTGGAGGGACAGGAGACTGATCCGCAACCTGTACATGTCTCAGACTGCTCAGGTGCGAGTGGGGAACGGAGAGTCTGGATGGGCAGTGTTAGGAAGAGGTGTAAGGCAGGGTTGCCCATTGTCACCGGTACTGTTCAACGTATATGTAGAGGAAATGATTAAAGAGGCATGGGAAGAACTGGAGGTAGGAATGAAAGTCGGAGGGGAAGTCGTAAAATCGGTTAGGTTTGCTGATGACCAAGCATTAGTTGCTCAGTCAGCCAAGGGGTTGCAAGCATTGTTGAGTGAATTGGAGGTTCAGTGCGATAAATATGGGATGAGAATCAATATTAATAAAACAAAGGTTATGCGATTTTCCAGAAAGAAAAAGGCTAAGCTAAATATTAAAATAGGCGGGGAAAGAATAGAGCAGGTAGAGCAGTTTACATATCTCGGAAGTGTTTTGGACCAATACGGTCAAAGTGGTAGGGACGTAAGGAGAAGAATTGCGCTAGGCAAGGAGGCTTTCTCAAGGAGGAGGGAGTTGATGACGGGGACGTTGAGTAGGGATGTTAAGACAAGACTCGTAAAAACTCTGATATGGAGCGTAGCTATGTACGGCGCGGAAACGTGGTCGCTGAAGCAGGAGGATAGACGTAGATTGGAGGCTTTTGAAATGTGGGTGTGGAGAAGAATGGAGAAGGTGAAATGGACCGAAAGGAAAACAAATGAGGAAGTACTGGAAATGGTGGGTGAGGAGAGGGGTTTGTTGAGAGAAATCCTATGGAGGCAGGAAAAATGGATGAAAGGCGTATTGAGCGGTAGTGGAATGTTGAAGAGGGTAATGGAGGGGAGAATGTTGGGCAAGTGAGGTAAGGGTAGGAACAGGATAGGGATGTTGGACGGGATGAAGGGAGGAAAGAAGTACACCGAGATGAAGAGGGACCTGATATAGATTAGTTTGCTAAGTGGGGAGTCACAAAATGTTTATTTGATAGTTGTGTCCATCCAAAAACCTACCTTAACCGGTAGATTACCTAATAAAATAAATACGTCCTGACTAAAATATTCACCGTTGCCTAATTCGTCAATCGTAAAAATTTCATAATTGCCTTCCATTTACAATGAATATCCGTCCTCGTGAATTTTTGCAGTAATGAGGTCATTGGAGGAATTCCTAATACTGATTGCTTTGTAAACGGATGCACATTAACCGGTATATTATGATTGTAATTTTTATCCTAAAAGCAGTGTTGTTCACTACTGTACGCTTGAAGAGAACTTGGTTGGGACATTATTTTTTTCTTATTTTTTATTACAATTTTGGTTCTCATTTTATTTTATCTTTGTAATCTATTGTGGAATTAGTGCGCTCGAAATTTCACGCTCGAATAACGAAAATGCAAAAGAGATATATTTTCTCCGATAAACTTGCCTGGTGAGAATCCTACCATATCAAATTTCCCAAGTGCGAACGCAAGTTAATTATGCGGAGACTTGGGTAGAGAGGAATAATTTTGCACAGCGCCAAAACATGACGTTTCCTTACGGTTTATACAGTGCTTTCGAAGGCCGGCGGGAACTCACAATAGTAAGAGCATATAACCGGAATCCACGTCAGATATACAATTGTGCTTTTGTTATTCGTTGTGACACTGCGCAATCAGAACTAAATCGTATTTCCTTAGAAAACATTTTAAGGATTTTTGATTTGAAGGCAACAAAATTATGGTTAAACTTTCTGAATGTCTTACATTCTGAATTAAACGGAATAAATATATGTTTTATGATGGTTCTTAATGAAGGCTATAAATAACCTTAAGGTCAAAGTTTTGGTTAGTTGAAAGAATAAATTCATATGAAATGCACAATAATCTCATTTGTAGACAAAACTGAAAGATACCTATGCACACATCACAAAAATCCCTGGGTCTCCGTATCTCCGATCTAATATTTCAGGTTCTATTCTTATTAAATGTTTCAACCATTATTTCAAATTTATATTTAATTCAGATATTCATAGAATCTCTTATATGCCGAACCTATGACTCATGTCCACAGTGCCCTGTCACACTACCAATTCTGGGGCACTGGAGTATATGATCAATTATAGATTCTAAAATCCATAATCGGACCTATTGGATATACATGACGATTTTATGAAGTTTAAATACTACGTTTCTCAAATATTTATAATTATTTATGCATTTGTGTAATAGGTAATTGTTATACATTTTTAAAAACAGGTTTATGTTAAGTTCTGAGGATCAAGAAGAAAAAATATTTCAGTCTCGATTTTCCAGGATTATGACACATGTGGAAGATATTAAGTCTATTCAGTTAAGAAAACCTCATTTAATGGCCATAATCTACTAACCCTTCTTCAATCTTTATTAAAATATTTTCTTTATGCTAAATATTAGATAGATCAAGGAAAATGTTAGCACAAACTGCAACTATATTTGGTGGAAATAAACAAAAAAATATACTGATATTTGATCATTTGAGTAAAACTTGCTAACTTAAGTACAGCTATTTTTATATTTAGACACAATGTAATTAAACATCGCATTTGTTTATAATTTTATATAATTTAAATGAACATGATTTTCATTTAATGGAAACATCAGTCACTCTCTCTGAGTGCAGAGTTGGAACTTTCCTCTGTATAAATTTCCTTTCTAAATCACGAAAACGAAGCATCAGATTATTGAAAAATAACTGATACATTGATAACAAAAACCATAAACACAGTAATCAACCCGAAGGTCGGTTTAGTAGGTGATGGTAGGGCTCACCTATGTACTAAGCCCGATGGCGTGTGAATATTCATACATCAGGGTAGGGGGGCCAGCTTCTTTCCCTGTGCCGGTTATGGTTTCCCAGTAAGATCTGGTACCCGAAAGATAAACTAGCTTGATGCATTGATAAAACAGAAAAATTGTGGCTAATATTGGATTTTTTATTACATATGCATGAGTCAGGTATTTCAAATTTTAAAGGCTACATTTAACGCTTCATTAGCCAGTTTTGGCAACCTTTTAAGATTTATGTAGTTGATAAACATTTGTGAATCCTTAACGCAAAGTTTAACATTTATAATCTTTACTCACCTATCCTTTCCTCAAGATTATCTCATGCATATGCTACCAACACTAACTTCACCTCTTGGATCATCAGAACTCCCGAAAAAAATTATATCATATTCTTCCTGCTCACCGTTCAATATAAAAGTACCATTCATAATCTTTAGAAATCCGAAGAATGACAAGGGTAGCCGATATTTTATTAAATCCAGCTGCCAAAGCTGCCACGCTTCGGCCATCAATCACGCGAACAGATCCCTGCGCACACGGGATCCGCAAGAGGGGGAGGGTCCCTCCGAAGAACTTAAGTCCGACGCCATTCCGTTCGCGATCGCTTCTCTTTACCGCGTTCGTCTGAAATGTCACCGGCGCGTGAAACGGGAATAAGGAGACCCGGAATGCGGCAGATGAGATGTAGAGGGAGAGGAAGGGGACGTATGTAAAGGAGAGAGATGAAGGTAGAGGGAGCAAGGGGGTGAAGGGCAGACGAGTGAGACGTGTTTTGGACAGCGAGGTGGTTGACGGAGTGGAGGGGAGGCGCGGCAGGTAAGAGAGTAGGTGACGCTCCGAGGATGTTGTGGAGGAGGGGAGACGGAGGTAAAGGAAAGGTTGACCCTTTGGGGTCTTTGGGGAGGTGGGAGAACGAAGGAATGGAAACGGAGGTTTGGCGCGGACGGAGACGAGGGGTCGGCGGGAGGGGGGGAGAGGTTGCGGAGGCTCTCCGAGAGAGAGGAAATGAACGGAGGTAGGCAGAGGTCCGGACGTTTGACTGATTGGTGCTCTGGGTGCATGTTCTGTTCCCCTCCACCGAGTCTCCATTGTGGATGTCTGCGTGCGTGTCCTGGTGCGTCCGTCTGCATCGGAACGCCCGTGCGTGAGTGTGTGGGAACGCTGTCCGCCGCAAGCAAACTCTCCTACCCACCACCTTTTGGAATGAGGCGTAGCTAAAAGAGTTTGGGAGAGAGGGAGATAGAAAGAGAGGGTGAGGAGGAAGGCGACGGGAAGAAGGGGTGTGCGAAGATGTTTGGGGTGTTGGATGGTGGGAGGAGAGTGTTGGTCGCCAAGGAGCCCCGTCGAGGATATGGAATAGAGAGACGGGAGCCTCCTCCCACATCTCCTGTGGGTGAAGATGGCTTGTTGGGTGGGGGGAGAGGGGTCGAGATAGTGAGAGGAGGGAATCCCTGGGAGATGGTGGAAGCGGCAGCAGCGGGAGAGAGAGATAGGTGGAAAAGAAGCCCGCCTGACGAACGAACAAAGACATCAAAATGATGGATTCCCTTCATCTGAGTCCACGACGGGATCCAGTAATATTTCACGGAGAGGTTGGGAGTGATGGGTGAGAGGGAACGAGAGAGGTGATTGTGGCGCGTTGGTGCGTTGGGCGGTGCGGGTGGGTTGTGTTAGTGGGGGCAGGAAGGTGGTGGCGGGGGAAAGGAGGATGGTGCTTGTGGGCTAGGGTGTGTCTCTGGGTGGATGGGTGTCTGAGCCCGTAGGCACTGGCAGTGTGCCTCCTTTGATTTGACCCCCAACTCCTTATTTTCCCTTCCCTATTGCCGTCTGCCCCGTTTTCTTACCTCCTAGCCGATGTACCCCTGACGTCGGGATTTGGCGCGGTGAGGAACCGTTCTTCTCTCCGCCTTTAACGGAGATAGGGACGAAGTATGAATCGAGGACGGATGAAACAAAAAAATAATATGTGCAAGATTTTTTCTTTTGAAATGGAAAAAGGGTATCGTGTAGGTATTCTTTTTGTCGAACCATAGGACATTTTGGGAGTTGGGCATTGTCCGGGGGGTCGTGTGTACATACGACCTGTCTCTTTATTGTATGTGATGGCATTCTGAGGGAAAATACGATTTTCCCTGACGCACTCCTTACGGCTGTTTGTTTTGAATTGAGATTAATGAGCGGGCATATTTTACCGTAAAAATTCCGATATGAAATATACTGACTGTTCTCGAATTTAAAATGGAAATGAGGAA
Organism: Hetaerina titia; assembly: GCA_037158775.1. Lineage (NCBI taxonomy): Eukaryota > Metazoa > Arthropoda > Insecta > Odonata > Calopterygidae > Hetaerina > Hetaerina titia. Next base: position 126,556,471 of record CM073769.1, read on the forward strand.
ACCTGAGATATTATCTGTCAAATAAATATAGGAAAGATAAATTTTCGAGGTGAAAGTGTGCTGTGTTTAAAGCATTACTCATGAATCCCCATGTGCAAGTTTTACAAAAATATATCCATGATTCATTGTAGTAATTATGGTGGAAAAATATCATCTCTTACTTGAATAGTTATTTTTATTTTCAATATTTATAATAAATTGAGTATAAAGTATACATTTACTACGTTTATTTGATTTGGAATGTTGTGTTGGAAAATACAATGCAAATATCGATTTATGGTACATTTATCTTTTGTGATTTTTATTTATTTTCTAAATGTCTCATGGAATAGGTTAACTTTACACGAATTAATTAGTTTATAGCAAAAAAGTCTTCGCTAAATAATAATGTATTCCTCGATTGGAAACGTTGGATTACCTTGAGAAATTTTATCTTACATTCAGATTCTAATATTAAAATATATATTTCTCAATAAGAAAAACTAATACATAGTCGTTATCCGGATTTTTATATTCCCTTATTTTTCAGTAAAATAATATTTTGACAAGACAGGAGGACGTTCCATTCGTCTTTGGGGATGTTTTTACTGTTTAATGGAAAACACTAACTGCTTCCGTTCTATTTATTTAGTTGCAGATGTTCCTGTCATTGTTTGATTCCACAGTTCAACATTTAAAAGTGTTTTGATAGCACAATTGATATTACGTTTTTATGAATCAAATTTAATTTAAAAAAAAACTGATCTGGTTTTAAAGTCGTTAGGAATATGATCAATGACAATTTAATCTTATTATTTTTTTACGAATTTCAATTAAAACAATTTTACATGAATCATAATGAAGTGACGTAGAAGACTGTTTCATCATGCTATTCTGTGAAAACAGTATTGTGTCACTTCCCATTCATCATAATAGGCTCTCACGAAGAATTTGCCTCAATTATGTCTTAAATCAGTGTTAACTGAATTTTTTAAAAGAATATTCTAGAAATTATTCGTGTTTCTCAATTAAAATGTAATGCTTTATCCTTGCTATGCTCTAATTTATAGAACAGAGGTTGTCTTTAGTTGACATCATAGCTTCTACCTCAAGGAAATGTGTGGTTACTTAAATATTAAAAATATAATAGAATTTTATATTTTAAAGAGTAAATATGAATTGTAAATATTCCGTTTTATCATAAAAAGAGGTATTTTAGTTTAAGAAATCGTATTGATAGCTTAAATACGCTCCAACTTCTGGTAAATTATAAGAGAATATTTAAATGCTGCAATGAAATATTTTATTCCTATAAATTTTATCATTGAAGATAATCTTTGAAACTGCAAATTTCACTTGGGATCATTTACAACGACGAACTGGATTTCTTATTAACAGGAAGAAATGCTTGATTAGCATATTTCCAAAGCGGTCGACGGGAGTAAGATTATTATAGCTCCGGAGAGTCGTATTATGAAGATGTGCCCAATTACATTCTCACCTGCTCTAGTCATTTTGTCTAACACACTGTGCCTTCGACGCTTGAATCCTTCCGCCGCCATTTCCCGTCGTTCCCTCCTTCGCTGCCCTCTCAATCCCCCCATTCCATCGAGCTCCCTTCTCCTTCTTGCAGGTGTCACTTTTCTGGGAGTCCAATCAGGAGACATCAGCATTAATCAACCTGTCCCTTGGCGACGACAAATGAAGCGTTCTTACCGTCTTGCATCAATCCCCTCTCCTTTCTTGCCCCTCCCCGTACGCACCACGTCCTGCCCTAACTCGTGCACCAACCAGCCTTTCATTCCGCAATCAGTCTCTCGCCGAACCATTTGCTCCCTCTCCGATGTTTTCCGGGCCAACTTGGAAAATGTCCCTCTCCCCAACAACCAGCCCTGCCTGTAACACAGCCGCGGCATTAGATCAAGAAGTACTTCTGCTTTCTCAATCGGCGTAATGAGGTGATAAAATGGCTATACTAAACTCGGCCATTCAAGTTATTCACTTCAACGAGGACGGTGCATGATATTTTTTAAATGACCGGGAAGTCTACGAAAATATCTTAGCTAGTATTTCGGAACACCTCATTATCAGAATTAATTTCGTTTTCTTCTTTTGGATTAACTTGAACTGACAAATATGGTTTTTTGAAACGTTTTTGAAGCATAACACTGTCAACGTGTCACACAAACAGGGTACACCATGGTCTGTGTGCGACCTCTGCACACAAATTCAAATAGGACTTATCGTGCGACCTTTCGCTATCTTGTAACAGTCGTGTATTTGGCACGAAGTGAAAAGCTATAGTTGCGTCGGTAGCATTTTATATAACAAATCATATTTTTGAGAAATCTTCCACAAAAACAGTAAGACAATAAAACTACAAAGGTCTTGTAACAATTATATTTTCAGTCACCTAAATGCCCATGATAATATTAATAATTTTGGAAATAACAATGGACATTCAAAAGATTAATCTAATAACCTTACTAAACAATATTCAGGTCGAAAATGAAAGTCTTTTAAACTTAAAAAATAACATACATTACCAACATTACTCATGCATTAACAACAATTATTAAGCATATTTCCGTAACATCTAGTTCAATGGTATCAAAAATAATATTTCTTGCGAAATTTGGAAAATGTAGGGTAAACAACTTAACATATTTTTCATTTGTTTGCATTTTTCAGAATACCACCGAAGAAAACATGAAATGAAATTTATGGGAGACGACAGATATAAACTTCAACTTATAGTTATGTAAGGGACCACTTAATACTAAAGTGAAGACGAAATGAATCCTTCAGAATTTATTCTCTCTTAAGAGGAGAAAAAGTCCCCTTTGACCATAACATATCATGATGAGATTTTAGGACAAATGAGACACATTATCAGGAGCATTTTATTACGAGTTTTGGACTTAGATCTCATAGCAGAGTCTATAGTGTTCATAATGTTTTTAAACCTGAGGTTAGTGGAGATAGCGTTTGTAATTTGCTTCGATGTTACATAAAATGTAATATGTTAGTACTGTAAACAACGTAGATAATGGATTGTTTCGCCAGAACTATTAATAATGGTTCATTTGACTCATTATCATTTGTTCAGTCAATGGTGGAGCCTTCGAAAGACCTCGACTACAATCCATGACCTTACAACCGACCCTTGACCCCTCTCTTCCCTCACGCTCCTCAATCCGTCCTCCTTGCGTCGGCAATTCCATCCTCTTGTCAAGGAGGCTCACGCAAGGCCGGGAGAGGAAGAGAAAGAGGAAACAAGCCAGCGAGGAGGTCTCGGTTTCAGGGAGCGGAGACGTGTGCGTGGGGGAGCGGGTGAGCGAGCGGTGGGCTTGGCGAGCGAGGGCCATCCCCAGCCCCGCCAAGAGGAAAAGAGACAATCATTTCCTCCTCCTCCGAACGAGTGTCTTCGCCCACCCGCGCCCTCCGCCTCAACAACTCCCTCCCCGACTTCGGCGCCCTCGAGAAATCGCACCTCGGCCCCACTACCCTCCTGGTCGTTCCCACGCGGGAGGGGAGCAGCAGTCGGCAAACCCGCGCCTTTCTCACAGGGGAGGAAATGAGGCGGGTGGTTGGGAGGAGAATTCGAGACACTTCCGAGTCGGGGAATGGGGTAGAGAGAATGAGTATCACCCCCGAACTCTCCTCTTCCGCCCCGCGCAGGTGCACTCCCAACCTCCCTAATATCCCTCCCTCCATTCCTCAGCACGAGGCGCACCTCTAGCCATCCCCCTCCGACCGAGAGAGACGGCAGAGGAGCACACGCGGGTGACTTAATCCCTCCTCCTTCCGCTCGGCCCGTTCCTCTTCCTACAGCCCCGGCACCCCTTTTCCCCCGCCCTCGTCCCATTCTCCTCTTTTTGAGGTGGCGAGCCTCTCCGCAAGGCGGCGGCGCGAGGGAGGCTCGCTGGGCTAGAGGGTGGTCTCCCAGCGTCTCCCCTCCCTAATGATGATTGTCTCCGTCACGTAAACTGAATTGACTTCTCTTTCTCTCCTCCTCTCCGAGGGAAGTGCTTCTTCTGCCCCGCAACCCGCGGGGGGTCCGGGAGTACCCACAGTCGGGGGTGGGGTTTTACTGGGAGGCCACACCGAGAGGGAGAAGGAGGGGTGAGGGATGGAGAGGGAAGTGATCAAACCGACAGCAAAACACCCGTTTCCACGCGGGAATAAATTTCAAGGAAAACGCAATTGATTGATAATCTCGGGTACTCTCCCCTCTCTTTCCTTCCCCCTTCTCTTCCACCTCTCACCTCCCACCCATATCGTCTCGATCCCTCCTCGGGGAAACAACGGCCCCTTGATGGAGATATGAGCAGATTGATGGCACTCCTCTCGAGCCCGGCATCAAAGAAGAGGTTTTGTTTCTCCTCAGTCGTCGAAACTCATCTCACGATACCCCTTAAAGATAATGAGTTTCCATGTCAATAGGACAAAGACATCGAAAGAGTTTGTTTGCATGGCGGGAGGTTATTATAAGGGTCCAGCTCGAGCCGTAGCCTAATTTTTGCCATGAAAGAACCTTTGTTAGGCATTGAAGCCTTTTGCCGGGATGTTAAAGACTTAATGCACGTTACCCTTCATTCATTTTCTACATTTTCGCGTGAACACATTTTCTTTGATATGATAAGTTGTAAGAGAGATTTTATCTATCAATTTGTAATTCAGACAAGATTTCATATCTTATTGTAATGGAGTTTACGGATTTTTTCTCGTTAAAATGATAACACTGATGCATATCCTTTTCCACAAATTACACCATTGACAATGCTAAGTAAGGATGCTCTTTTCAGTGTGAATAAAATAGGTAAATACTATTTTATTCATTACAAATATTATATACCTGCATCTAGTTCTGATAAAACAAAGATTTCCACACTAAATTTACATCAAGGTAATTCAAACTTACACACACATTAATTACTTTTAGTAACACATAAAATAGTTTGATGAGATTCAATCATTGAGTCTCATGAAACTTTTAATCATACAACTGCTTTTGCAGCACGAAAACCTGAAGAAATAGACTAATTTTCATGGAATTCCAATGAGTTCTTTTGGGAATGACTTCAATACATTAGTGATCTGTACGCTCGGAAGAATTAAATATTATCGAATAAATCAATTTTAGTGCATTAATTTCGGGATCATGTGCAGGAAATATGGAGTGTTTCCTTTTCAGAATGTGATGTAAATGATTTCATGTTATATGTAAATATTCTCAAAAAAGTTATAAAATTTGTTGGCTATGAACCCCCAGAAGCAGTAGAACTTACGCGGTAGCCGTAAAATAGCACATATTGACATTTTTCACTCCAGAGCGAGCAAGTTGAAAAGACACTGTACCACAATATTGGTGAATGATGGTCTGCCTCAGGCCAATATCATCTGAAAGCCCAAAGTACATGCATCAGTATTTTTCACAAACCGCAACTTTGAGATAAAAATTATTTTAAAAGCTTTTTCCAATAATGTCAAATCCCCTCCACAGCGAATTTTCTCTGTTTAATATAGTTTATTCTGGTCTAAATCTGGTTGAAACATTTGAGGTGAAAATGTTTACAATTAAAATAAGTTATAGATATTCGGGTGTGATAAGGTGGAATCGTTACACAATAGCAGAAACACAGAAAAATCTTGCAATTTTCCACTGGAAAAAAAGATGGACGATTGCAAGAAATATTCTCTGATTCTGTAATTAAAATTAGGAGAAAAAAATGAACTATTGATAAATGTTACTTCTTATTAATTGGGAATTGCCATAGAAAAACTTAGAGTAAACTTTTTATGACATTTGTGCTCTGCTTAACTGTATTTGCTAATACATCACTGTACCATACTTAATTTAATCGTATTCTAAAAAGTTCTTTTCCCTTAGATTTTAGAGGTCAACGTAACAAACAAAAGTATAATGAGGAAACACTTTTAATTATTTGATAAAATTGGTAGTACGAATTTAGCTGACCCCCTTTCTTTTTTGGTGAGTTATTACCGCTGAAACTAGGTTAATCGACAACATGAGGAAGACAGGATTTGGCGCTGTAGCTTGTACTTTTTTCATGAGATATGTGTTTTCTTGCACAAGAAAAATTCTCTGAAAATTTAAGACTTTAGTTCTAAGGTACGCTGTGTTAGAAATTATTTATTTATGTTTATTTTAAAAGTTATAAAGTCAGATTTTCATCGATAGAATTAATATTAATTATTCGGGTAACACTTTGTGAAAATGAAAAATAAACATTCAATGCAATGAAATTAAGGTCAGCAATTTGCTTGCACCGACCTTTAATTTGCATGTCCTTGTCCACCCTTGTCCACTCATGTCCTGCTCTTAATTTGGTATATAATGTGTAAAATTAACTTGGAAAATAGAGGAGAGTATAAAACAATTATAAAAATTAATTCTACGAATATTTTAGCTATTAAAATTGCTTAATTTCCATAACGAACCAATTGTAGGTTTAAATAGATTAAAACATCACCCATATCGTGCGTCTAACTCCTCAATCATGTTTGACCAGCTCATTATTCTTATTCATTATAAGAAAACATTATACATAAAAAACATTATTATATACATTAATTTATAAATAATGTATTAAACCAAATAAATAAAAACACGTTAATAACTTAAATTCATTAAAGTAAATAAAAAATAATTTAATTTTATAAACATGGTAACAAATATTTTGGCACCACCTACCTCATATTACATTTCTAAAATATAAAATTTAGACGATAATATACACCACAATTTCTAAATTATTGAATATCTGCTTAAAATTTAGTTGAAATATATAATTGTTGTGTTTGTTTTTTTATCCACTAAGATTCCAGGTTTAGGTTGGATTAAGATTTATTATTAGCAGATTTCTCATTCACTTTAATGTTGTAGAAACATATAAGATTGGTGTTAAGATATTGTTACAAAATTAACATTATTTTATCAATAAGGATTAGAAGTATCTTTGGTAGTTCTTCAAAACATCACTACGAGTATTGATTATCAAAGTGATATGCTTAGGCGACGAGTTCATTGCAAGTAAGTAAATGGAGCGTTCAAACAACTGAATTAATAGAGTGAAAAATCGAGGTACTCAATACCTTTGCTCCTAAATGAATTTGAGATTAATATAATATAATAATAATGAATATGAGAGGGATTAATATGAGATCAATACAATTGTCAGTTAACTTCATTTTTAGTTTGCTTTTTTTAAAGTTAAAGGAACTTTCTTATGCAAAAACCAAACATTCTGTGGTTGCTATTCATTTTTGAAAACCCAAAGAAGCAGAAATATAGCAATTGAATGGTATACTGGCAAAATAATTCGGATGAAAGTACCTAAGCAGCTACATTTTTTGCTAACCATTATTTATAAATCTAAGTCTATTTACGAGTCTCTCTCGTATGTATATAATCGACGTCATTTATTTTAACATCCTTAGCCTCTGTGCCAAAATGCTTGTTGGAATAAGTTTCACAAGAAATTCGGACCTATTGGACTCATGAATCTGTCAAAGAAGGGCAAAAGAACGTGAAATATTCCATTAAATTCTAATTACATTGAAAACGTAGTCATTTTAAAAATTTTTATTCAGATTTCAAGTAAAAGGTAACTTAATAAATGGTTTATGCTTTATTTGGGTACGAAAAATTCTTGCTTATCTCATGGAAGTGTTCGACTTTATGCATAGGTAAATGATAACAATGAAATGAGAGTCTAGAAACTCAGGTGCGTACCTATAGTCGCCTAAGGTTGCCTTCGTACTCTTTTGCCGTGATCGCACTTACTTTCTGCCGAGAGTGGAAAAAAGCCCCCTTCCCTTTACTAGAGGTTTTTAGTTTGAGCTCACAAAACGAAGGGAAACCTGGGCCGACCTTTGTAACCATTGTTTTCTTCGGGTTACTCCCTTCGAAAAAGAGAGCTTTACCATTCTCGTGCAGAAATCCTTCCTTCGTTCTTACCTGTGCCATAGGCTCACTTATTAGAGTCGACTCTCGGTACGGGTGTCAACACTAATTACCCAAGGCACGGATCACACAATTTAAGGAGGCATACTGAACAGTTTAAAGCGTTTTACCCATGACTTGTGTTGAGAACGGAGGAAAAACGATAATTAAGTCTAATATACTCTCAAGTATATATTATAAAATCAGTAGTCGTTCTCTAAGACTCTAATATATTCCCACAGAAAGCCTACTACATAATGGTCATTTTGATTTGTTTATCTCTCGCAAATTTATTATTCACGGAGTAAAGTGCTAAAGCATTAATTATTATTTCCGACATCCGTACACTTTATTGCAGTGGCTGGTGGATTAATATGTGAGTAAATAAATCTGAAGGTCCTGTTTTACCGGATTAGTATTATATTTTATTCGTCCAGTGCAATTACGAAAAATAATGTAAATAACTTGTTTATTTATTACTTACATGTTAAGCCTTGGTTTCAAATTACTTTTTACTCGGGCAAAGCTTGAATAATATCTACTTAAAAGTAGGTGTACCGGAAAAATCGTTTTTATTTCCAACATTATATCATAACAAAGAAAATATTTACTGTTTCAATTCAAGTATAATTTAGTGCATGGTGTCATTATAAGTGCAAGTAGAATGTGCATACGCTGTTTTTGAATTAACATGCTGTTTATCTTGGAATTTAGGTTTACATGAATGAAAAAGAAAATGAACCGTATCTGTTATTATGGATGATGATTGGTGTAATAGGAAAGTTTATCGTTCGCGTTATATTATACCACCTTACAATTCAACGAACAACACTGGAGTGATCAAAACAAACATTTTTATGGATAAAAAACTATTGTACTTAGAGCTATACTCCAGAGTATGTGAGGTGTATGTATTGAGAAGAGAACCACTTGCCCGCCCGGTACTAAAGTTATTTTTCTACAGCTCTGGTATCCATAAAAAACATTAAATGACTGTAACTTGGTAGTTTATAGTTTGATGTAAGCTCATAGGTATTAACCAGGTATGAGCTTAAAATGGTAAGAAGTTATCATTTGGTTTTAATTCGACCACGATAATTACTTAAAAATAGTTTTTATAAGACACATGGTTTTTTACTTTTTTATATAGGTTAGGAAAAACTTAAAAAATTGAGTTGTTCCTATCTTCACTCAGTAACGAAGTATGACGGATTGTAGAAATTATTTTCATTTTCCATGTGAAATGGAACCCCGAAGTTTCAGTTTACATTTTGGCAAAGCCCGATGAGTCATTAATAGTGGGTTTTAAATGTTATTAAACGGAAGATAGATATTATACTTAGTCTTGGAGGATTTTAATAATCATGCAACTTGTCATAAGCTGCACATTTTGTTCAATATTTGTTTTCTTAAGAACACAATTTATACATCCACTGTTCTGTATTATCCTTTAACTAGTTTCAACGCTTAAACGTCATCATCAGGTACAAAATAATAATAAACTTAAACTTTACCTTAATAAAATAAATATTGAACATAAACTTCCACAAAGTTGAGCTTAAAATAATAGAAGGCATGTACATATTGTTACCTAAAATTATCACCATTCGTATTTTAGCATGTAAAAATGAATGATACAACGTAGGTGAGAATAATCAAAGCTAACAGTTCCAGGCTTAACTTTGTGGAATTCCATGTGGAGTGCAATTTGGATGCGCAGCATCGAAACCATGGTCGTGTTGTATTAAAAGTGTGTGGAAGTGCAAAGTTTTTTCTCTTTCTTTTACCCTCACCGAGAATAATCAAGATGATTAGTGATTGGTATATGAGTTAAATTGTGATGCCTGTTATAGATGATACTTTTCGGCATGCATACTTAGTTAATGGTTAGAGTAATATTGGGGAGGCCTTGGCTGGTATTGAAATCGGTCTACAAAATGATTTAGAGCTTGTGAATGGTCAAGCAGTAGTAAGGCGATACAGTAGCAGAGGGTAACGGTTTGCAGTTATTTTGAGTGCTTATCCGGAACAATGTGAGAGATACATTATGCGAGATTAGGATTAACCACATTAAAACAAAGGCAATGATATGGGAAGAAATATACGTAGAGATATACGTAAAGATACGTAGAAAAGTGAAGCTAAACATTGAAGTAGAGGGAAGTAAAATAAAGTAGTGGATCAGTTATATATTTGTTTGATATTTAAGATGAAAAAAAGAGTAATATTGTTCTTTTGTAAATAAAAGATGCATTTGAAAAAAGAAGCCATTTGGCGGCGAATACACTGAGAAAAGATGTGAATAGAAGATGAATAAAGACTGTAGAGAGAGCATGACTGTGTGAGTCATGGCGTTTGAGTCAGGACGATGACCGTAAATTAGAGGCTTTGAAAGAGGGTGTGACAGAGAATGGAGGAAAAAATGTAGGAAAGAGTGGGAGAAAAGTATTGCTTGTCTTTCTTTCTATCTAGCTGGGTTTTTAAATATAGAGCAAGTAGAGTAAGCTAATAAGTATTTTTGAAAAGTATAGTGAAAATGAATCAAGCAAAGTTTCAAAGGCATTGGGGTTTTTAAGACATTGAGAGAAAGAAGAACGCTCGATAATCGCAGAACAGGAAGTAATTGGTTCTCTAGATAGCATCAATGTAAGCATATATTAGGAATGAAAAAAAGAGCTAGTGGTCACGAAACTTGGAAATAAATAGTTATGTATTGTCGAAAATGTTTCTACGTAATGGTGCTGTGCTTAAAACTACTGACTTCCTTTTATGCACGTAACGTTGGTAAAACCTGCTTGTACCTATTAGAATACGCATTATTAGCTATTCATACCTAAAATTAAAATAAACATCTACAATTGAAAAATTTCAATAAATGAAGGAATAACATTTCATTGTATTTTATAATGTAAAGGTGCTAACCAATTCAAAAGGTATTCCAAATGCTCAACGTTGCATGTATTGAGGCTGATGGTTTTCTCTTTTGGCTCCTTCCCTTATATTATCACTATTACTATATATCTTATAAAACGATCTTATTGAATGAAACTTATGTACACAGATTTAATTAAGACATCTCTTCATACTACCGCTCTTTGCCTTGGATAGAACGATGAAATATCCAGAGTCTCAAAATAGCCTACACTCTGCTGCAGAATAACAAGAATTTTTTATTTTTATTAGTTTGAGTACTTAATTTTTAGTAATAGGTTATATTAACAAACTATTAAGAGAAAACAAATTACCCAGCAATTTTCAAGAGTTGAAAATAGCAGAGAACCCTCCAAATTGTTATGGTTTTCCAACAAGGAAGAATATGCTACTTTATGAAAAATTATTTTTATTCATTCTGCCGCAATGCATGTAGGAGATAGTATTATAGGCTTTAAACATTCATTTCTCTTTACTCCGTTTTCAAGAATTGATATTATTTATATTGACACTACCTTGATACAGTGAGACTTACTTCATGTTCCAGGTGAACCAACGAGATATAGAAAAATGGAATTTGTTTTAAAGCAATATGTTTTAATCAATTCATATACCTGATTTCCGATTTGAAAAGATGATTAATTAAATATATAATGGATGTTTGAATTATAATGTTGGTTAATGGATAAATCTAGTGAATTTACTTTATTATTCTAAAAACTATTGTGATAAAATAAATTTATCCTAGGTCTAACGAAATTTACCTGAGATACTGTGAACACAGGCCAGATTGTGAAAAATCCATATTACTTTTCTGTTTCTGGGTAATTTTGCGGGAGTGGAACTCTAAACCATATTAGTCCCAGAAGAATGCATTCTTAGATTTTCAAATTGAAATCTCAAGGAATAAGAAAGGTTTTTTCCCAAAGCTGCATTTATTTTATGACGATATTTTCTTTTGGGTGAGCTCTTTGCCACTGAAGCAAATATTGCCACATCACTTCACTGACATATTTTCTATTAATAAAGAAAAAGTAGCTAAACTGTTTTGGAGATTTACTCAAATTTTAGCGCTAAAAACATAGAATAATATTAGTTTTATGGATACTTACAATTACTTATATCTTCGCCGATTAACGGCTATCTGATATTGTACTTATTGTGTTTTACTATTCCAACTTGCGCCAAGCAAAGGGGCATTTTAAGTTTTACGACGAAGTTTATCATACATTTTCTTGCACAGTCCAGTTTATCTTTTAATGAATTAGTATGAGTAATGTCCCGTTCTCCTTTCATGTTCATGTACCTGTCGAAATCTTTCCCGTAACCAGTCCCCTTATTCTTATCTTTCCCTTACCCCCATCATCCTCATTCCGAACAAACCCAGCGGATTTTCATATTTCATAGTTCACAAAGTCATGAACTCATAAAAAATCAAATTTATTTCTCCATACCTCTATCTTAATTTTAGAGGGTCGTTTTAATTTTGTTCCTACCAAAATATTTAGTAATTACATTTAAAATCTATGGGAAACAGTGGTTACGTGTGCGATTACAGAATGCTGAAAATGATAAGGGTAATCAACAGTTGGTGGTATATATCTAATGTTTTTTAATGGCGGACATCCAATTACTAAAAAAGAATTTCCGTTTTATCTCCTTATTAGTGTTTCATTTTTAAATTTAAAACATAATATAATGCATTTCTTCTACTCTCTTTATATAATTAGTATATCAAACTATAACTGTATAGGGTCCATTTCGTACACTCTTCATGTGATGATTTATATTTTTGGAGAAAATAATTTGATTTCGATTTTTAAAATTCGTAGAAACGAGAAACAATTATCACTAGCAATTTACTCTAAATAAATAGATTAATCACGACATATATTATTGTAAAATTATATCGATGAACTTAAACTTTTAATATTTTACGCCTGTGTGTCGCGGTAGTCCAATGGTAGAGCGTTGGATTATTGTTTGGAGGTCCCGGATTCAATTCCCGGTCTCAGGGTATCAGCAGTTCCGCCCAAGCTATGCGATATTTCGGGTACCAGATCATCCTGGGAAACCATAACCGGCACGGAAAGGAACTGCCCCTACCCTGATGTGTGAAATTCACACGCCGTCGGGCTTAGTACTGGGTGAACTTTACCATCATCTACCAAACCGAACTTCGGGCTGATTACTGTGTTGATGGTTTTTTTAATTTTACGTCAGCACCTTGCATTTACCATAAAAATGGCACTGAAACATTAGGATATTTATCGATCTTTGGAATTCTTATTACTTTCACCAGAATAATATTTTTTTTGTATTCCCGTATTCTTTACTATCCTGGATTTTGACAATGAAGCAATTTCAGCTCTTTTCCAAGAAGTTAGCCCACCATTTCTTAGCATAAAATAACTTCTGTGGAAATACTTCAACGTTTTCATCAATTTGACCTCGACTCATCCAAAAATAAAGGCTTTGGCAGGCAACTGATTACTTCCAATTAACAATTACCAGCTGTTATCCCCAAGTAAACGCAAAAAGATTTTTAATTTTGCTTACGGCTGAAGTTAGATCTTGAATTCAAGTATATTTTTATTTGATGCTATGTCATGATCATTGTTTCTAACTAAGTAGGCAGAGTTCAAGTATTAATGAAATGCATTTTTTTAAATGTATTTTTCCGTTCCATCAAACAATTACGAATTCGGGGAAAGAATCTATATGAATTTTACAGTGTAAGAAAAATTCGAATCTCTATACTAGGTTTTTTCACATTAAAAGTTATATAAAGTTGATTGGAAGTGACATAAGTCCATTGGAATATTTAGAATATTTGGTCAACTACTATATCTATTTTTTTTCAAATTTAATAAAATTCCTATTAGTTTAAAACGTATCCTTAATTTCTTTAAATAGGCATCAGATTAATTTTATAATTATGGATTTTCAATATGATTGCATTAAAATCCATTCCGAAAATGCTGTCCGAAACGAATCTATTAACAAAAGATATTCCCTTCTATTCGAACAACATTAAAGTCTACCTCATATATTTGGATCTTTCGGATATTTTTGTCAGGAAATAAAGTAAAATTTGTTGCGGTCGTTCCATTGTATTATTACTATTATTATTATTTTGCGTTTGCGTCGTAAAGCTAACTATCACACGGTGGACATTTCAAGCTAAATCATTCAAAGCAAAACGTATATTCATCTGGCTATAGTGAGGATGAAAACTAAATTTTACCTTCAGAAATGTCCCTGCTCAACATCATTGTTTCGTCGTCTATTGATTCTCTATATTTCCAAGGGAATTGGCGCTAGTGCCACCTCTCGGCTCTCGTCCGCACTACATACGTCCGTCTTCCCTCCTCGATCATCAGTCACCTTGACGTCCCGTGGCGTAGTCCCCGCCCACTTCCCAAGCCCATCCTCCTCCCGCTCAGCTAGCGGCAGAGGGAAAGGAGAGAGGAAGACATTCCCTGCGCAAGAACGAACGCTGCCATGGTTATTCGCCCAAGGTATTTGCAGGATTGCCTCACGTGCCTTTTTCACCAACCAAGCGCGTGCTTTTCTCCTTGTCCATTTCTGTGTGATTCCACGTTCTCCATTAATAAGGAATTAAGATTGATTTCGTATGAGACTTCTTCGAGAGCAGATCAAAGAGTAACGATTCAGTGGGCAAAAGTCTAGACATGGAGTCTGCTTGGAAAATCCTGTACATCACAATTTATGTTTCCAAATATTCAGAAATGGTAAGGAGAGCGAAATTCCACCCACGAGTATACTAGAACAGAAAATATTTGTCAAGGTGTCCAGTATTCTCAGGGGTTCAGCATTCCAACCCAACTCACAAGATTCAAGTAACTTTTTAAGTTTTTTATCTTTTTGATTACATCCCGTGGATTTAGAATAATAAAAGAGAATTCTATGCGACAGGGGAAAAACACTTTCAAAATACCTTACCGAATGAGGTTTTCTTGCTCCCGTAAATAATACCTTTGGCTGAACATTCACTTGTTGTGATGAATGATCAATCAATTCCACAGGAACAACTCTATGCGTAAAAAATACATATACGTATGTTTAAGAACATGAGCAAACTTCTCTGAGGTAGAGTTAGCTACAACTCAGCAATCAGATATGCTGAAGGAAAACTGTTTAGAAAAATAACTAGAAATCATCGACCTTTCTAAACAGAAGATTTTCGTAAAATATGTGTGTTTGAATAAAAAAATATGGTGTAACGTTCTTCACTCCTTGAAGTCATCTTATAGAACAGTTTTGGAAAATGACTTAAGTTCTGACTGATTACGTTAGAGGGGGTCAAATAATGGAAAACGCCCTACAGAGAAATTTTTTTACTGATTAGAGGAAACATTTTTTAATCAAGCCTATTTTTAACAACTTTGTCTAATAATTTTTACCATTTGAGCAAGTTTTTCCATTCCCATACACCTATGAAACCCCAGAACATTGGCCATAGCGGTGTATTTTAATATAATTGTTTTGAATTTCCTCAAAGTAAGTATATATTCCTGTTTTAATTGACAAAATTTACTGTGTTGTAGTTCTCAAAAGTAATTATGAAGTAGTAATCGATCATATTTTTTCAGGTTAATATTTCATTTCAGTCATTTCTGTCTAAGTAGGGAAAGAATGCCTTAATTATGTTTAGTTTAATAGTGATCGAAAGTTAGTGAAAGAATGGTACATAATTTTTTCCACGGCACATTTAATTCCGTGGTGAACAAAACGATAAATAGTTACAAATGTGCCAGTTCAAAATTGCAGTGAAACCTGGAACACAATCTTGAAACAGTAATGCTTGTGAGCATAAACATAAGCTGTAAAATAAAAACTAATTCATTTGTTGGGAGGATAAAGATAATTCCTTATTTAATTGCTTAAGTTTCCTATTGGTTGTGGAATACCAAAATGGAAACTATATAATAGGTACAATAATTTTAAAAAGATTTTTCCAGAAGAAAAAAAATTAAAGTCCTTAATTTTTCTAGATAGTGTAAATTAAAACACTTCAACTCACTTAATTTTATCAATTTAATATTTTTATGCTTTAGTTTTTGGATAATTTAGTCACAAAAATGCTCTTTACTGACGTTGGTTTAATTTAATGGCTCTGTGATGCGTAATACTAATGGAGAATTAATATCATGAAGCGTTTCAAATGTGTAAGATATTTCTGGATTAAACATATCGTAGTTGAACAATTGGCTATTTAATTCAATTATAGAACATTAGCACCAAGTTTATATTGAAAAATCGCATTAAGTATGTCAAGGATCATTATTCTATCTATTAATTTTGAACCAAATTAACACCATACTTCGTATTATTGGATGAAAAGCGAGGTAGAATGAATCGGGTGTTTTGTCAATTGTTAATGACAACAAAGAGAAATATTAGGCCAATATGAATTCAAAATATTGCAAAAAATTATTATAATGGTGTTTATCAGATATATTTTTCTAGTTATGCAATTTAATTTACAAATAATTGACGCCTATTCATGGATCAAAATATGTATGTATTACTTGTTCTGTACATTAAATAGTGTAGAAACACAAAAATAGTATTTCTTGCTCCATATTACAACTTTAATATAAGTAAACTCAAGTAATGGTTTTATTGTTTATAATTCAAGTCATGTTTCTCATTATTATCTAAAAAAACTATTGAATTGTGTTTTCATTAAATGAGATTCCAGCAGAAGATAGGTCCCTTCTTCCGCTGATGGCTACTAAAATCATGATACGAGTATATTTGGTTTGAATTACTGACAAAACGTTTTCACTAGATATAACAAATGAAGAAATTTGTTAAATTTACGACTCAAAAAAAATAAGTTTTAACATAATTCTGTAATAACCGAGGTTTGTTTTTAATGTACATCAGGTCAAAATTTATAAATTTAAGTATCGCTTCATATAATACTTTATGTTTCTCTGGCTCCTCACATCCTCCCCTCTCTCAACCAACTCCACTAATCCTCGCACACGTTCTCTTCAAAATGGATGAAATATTCTTTTACGGAGGGGTCGGAGGTTACCTGGCCCCTGTAGCTCTGGAGATGACTGGAAAACAATTTGATGTGTTACAGTGGGTACGAGTTTCTACAGGTATCTTCTCCCAAAAAAAAAACACTTTCATTGTTAACTGTCCAAAGGAGACCTCAAAAGGAACCTGAAAAGAAACTATTCTCCCATACTAGAGTGAATGAATTTCGCATTTCATGCACCTTTGAAAAACGGAAGGTGTTATTTATTAAACAAATGAGTTTTGAATACTGTGGCATAATATTTAGGATGGATAAAATATTGAAGATTTGGGAAAGAAAATTTTCTCAAAATAATCTCTATCATTGTTTAGATATAATATTGATTATCTCAAAAGAATTGGTTTCTAAAATTTTACCAGAATTGTTTCTATGCACTATATTTACTACTTTTGGTTGGAACAGTAACTAAGGTGAATCGGTATTGGTTTAATTACAACACTATTTCTCAATGTAAATACCTTAAATGTGTAAGCACACGGTTTTAAAAAAAGTATTTTTGGAAACATTTGTCGGCTGTTAATAAAACAATATCTTTGTCAATGTGTTATCCAGGCGTAGCTTTACAAAATAACTTATTTACTTACGCAATAATGCCATTTAAAAATCCAAGTTTTAAGTTATTTCGAGTTTAAGAATGACCCTTTAGATTCCAAATAGCATGTAATTTATGGAACTTAAACTTTAGCTCACTGCAAGCGTTTAACGTATTGGCGTTTAGCATTTTAATGACTGTAGTTTGTCCTAGCTTGACATTTGGGATACATATACTCGGCTTCTCTATAGATAGTCAGCTAGAAACATTTTAGAGAGAAATATAATGCATGCAGTCTACAAAGGAATCTTGAAAAATAATGTATTTTCTCTTTAGTGTGTAAATCTTGCTAGGGCTTACCGCCAGGACATTCCGCTTTCTTCCACCATGCTAATCGTTCAAGGGAAATCGGAATTCATTTTAAAAAGACCACGTAAACATAAACTTTGTCCTTCCTCTTCGCAATTTTTCGGAGTTCGCATTAGGAACGCGTTCAATCCACGCACACATAAACAGACCAACACACCCACACACATGCACGCAGGGAGGAAACCGGGAATTTGAGGATATATCACCCCGAAGCAAGCGAGATTTATCTGAGGCGCCTCCCACCCTTTCATTTTCTCACAGCCTCCCCCCATTCAACATCCTCCGCTTCCCTCCCACCTCCAACCCGCCGCCCCCCATTCCGCCATCACTCGCAATCTACCCCCTTTTCACCCCTCCCCCCGTGCCGCTTAGGAACCCCCAACTCCTCCAAACCTCCACAATCACCCCCTTCTCGGTCTCCGTTTTATTTCATTTTTTTCGTCTTCCAGTCACCCCCCCAAACACCCATGGCCCTCCCCGAACCCCCCTCTCTCTCGTTCACCCAAACTCATTTCTCTCCATCGCCCGGCGTCTCATCCTCCCCATCTCGCCCCCCCCCCCCCGCGCGCCTTCACCCCCACACACACACCTCCTCCACGAAAAACCCCCTTCACTGTCACCCTCGGCCGAGAGTGGAAAAAAGTGGGCAACTTCCATTTCTGAAAAGTATTTCTCTCCTCTCCTCCCACCTCTTCCCATGCCCCCCTCTCCTCCCCGTCCCCCTTGGACCGTCATATCCCCAACCAACTCCCGATCTCTTCTCTCCAGACCATGGAACCCCATCCTCCCTGCCTCGTTGGGGCGAGAGGAACGAAAGGGGATGGTGAAGGAGTTTTGGGTGCGGAGGGTTTCGGGGGGTGGTGGAGGCCTGAGGACTTGCTCCCCTTCGCGGGCAAGGGGGTGCAGCGGGAGGCGGAGAAGGATAGGGCGGACGCGTAAAGATGACGACGGAGTGGAGAGGGAGGTGTGCGCATAGGTTTTTCGTCGCCGAAGTAGGAAGGGCCGGAAGGGAAGGATGGTTGAGGATGGGAAGCCGTGCTTCGGGGGGGGGCGCAGGGAGAGGAGGTAGGGGGCGTCGTCGCCGATATGCTCTCGGTCCGACGAGGAGGCGAACCCGACCCCACCCCCATCCCTTCTCTCTTTCTCGCCTCCACCTCCTCCCTCCCTCCTAAACTCATCCACCCTCTCTCTCTCTCCGGACGCGGTCCCTCCATCTTGCGCTTGAGTGATGGACAGGGCATCCTCTGCACTTACGACTCCACTTTGTCCACCGGAGTCGCCGTGTCGACGTGCCAGAAACCCTTACGAGGGTGAGGATGGTCCAGGAATACTGTGGGGCAGTGCGGAGGCGTAAGTGTATGGACAGATTAGGCGGAGAAGAACGCGTGCTGATGGGAAAAGTTTTTGTGATAAGAGGTGGAAGAATCATAAGATATTGCCAGAGGTATCCCACGGACGTGAGAATAAAAACCAAATGAAATTCAATAAGAGAACTATTGAATGGAGATGAAGAATTTATGAGTTTAATTGCTCACCTAGACTATATAAAAAGAGATACAAAATTAAAGAGTTAATTGGTAACAAATGAATGGACATGAATGGAGAAGAATCAGGAAAGAGAGACTTATGATTGACGTGACGAATTTCTTGCATGAACCGAAGCGACTTTTAAATGAATGAACACTAATTATCCTCAGACAAACCTCTCTCATAAACATGTAAGTTGGTAGAACGCTTTTTAAATTCGAAAGGCCTTAAAAATCGAAAATCATTTTCTGTGGATAATTATAGTGCTCCATATCTCTGTCCGATTTAATTGCCATTTATAAAGCTTAAAATCATTTATTTTAATTTAAATACATTCTTAGAGAAAAAAATGGAGCTTAATTTTCCGGAGTAATTTGGGGACTAAATTGTAGTCTCAGACTCGTATTCACGGACGTAAATTTGAAGGTTCCTGGAAGGGCTTTGTTGTGATCAAACACTTTGTTATTAAATATTTTGAAAAAAAGTTTTACTTGCGTGCCGTACTAGAACAGCTTCAACAAAAAACCTAGTAATGATACAATTATATGCATACGAGCAGGACTACGTAAAAAGATGCAATCAGAAGGAGAGAAAATACTTGGATAAATAAATGCGATACACACGCGAAGGGTGAGGTTTAATAATTTTGGTCACGTAGAAAATTGGCGATATTGCCATTATTCCTCACTCTTATATCGTAGGCACTAATGTGTGCATGCTCAAATTATAATCTAGGAAAGCATTAAAGGAAATTTCTTGAAAATTTCCGAGAAAAATGATTTTTGTGTACTTCATAGACCTATTAAATCTGTTCATTCAGTGGTTCGCTACTATTATTACATTTTTTCTTATTTCCAAGAACATAATTTCTTGGATTTTACTTTTTTGACATTAAATATTTATAGACAATTAAAACGTTTCTGACGAAATAATGTTTCAGTGCCAATTATTTCTACCTACTAGATGGAATATTTTTTGGACTAATTATTATGTATTGCAATTATTTAAATTTGCATGTTTTCGAAAGTAAGTTAGATGGATAATTCCAGACACCCTCCTAGGGAGAAGCGTAGTTTATCAATGAACATTCAAGATAATATTATAATCCAAACACTATTGAGTGACCTGAAATTGAATTAAATCATTGATTTATCATTGCAAATTGGCAACTTTTTGCTTTAACAGCTTTTTTAAGTGTCAAATTGATACTTTTCTTCTATTTTTACACTTTTTTACGTTTTTACTTTATTTTAACGAACAGAGCAATTTCAAACTTTAATTGCAGGAGTGAAATTTGCTCATTTAATATTGATGGTTGAGCATGTATGAGAATCAATAGGATAATAAACTAAACTAGAGATTGTAAAAAAGAATTTTAAAAAATGAAACAAAACACATCCGAAGGCACAAATTTATGTATGCTCTTCCCGTGGTACTCCCATGCTGTTTCCCATACCTCTTGAGATATTATGATACTCCCGCTTTAATCTTACGTTTTATCATTTTTTATCGTTATAGGTATCTCAATTAAACGCTCGCTTAACAATAAATAATATATCGGTTATTTAAAGATTAAACATGCGATAATATTTGCACTAATATATATTTTTAATAATTTTTAATAGCACTGCAATTGTTTCTCAAACATTGTCTAGGTATCCCATAGAGCAATTGAAAGCAATCGATAAGGTTAAATACCCAACTCGCTAAACATATAAAACTATTAACTCAATACGTCAATGTTGATAACTCGAATGTTATATTTTTCAAGTGGTGATGATTCCTAAGAGTTGTATCTTCTCTACTCTCCTATGAATTCCTCATTCTTTTAAATGTTCGTCAATATTCGTTTCAACTTACAGGACTCAATTATATGAGCAAGTTATGGCAGAGAAGCTCGTCAAGTATAATCCTTTTTTCTAATACGCAGAAAAAAAGGTGAACGAGACTTGGAAAAGGCTTGAAGTTCGATTCATCAAGTTGATTAGGCTATATTTGCAGATAATAGAGGTTTAGCTATTTAGTTCAATTAAAAATATTATTTTACTCATGTATAACCATAAACACAGTAAACCCGAAGGTCAGTTTAGTAGGTGATGGTTCTCTCTCATGAGCTCACCCATGTACTAAGCCCGACGGCGTGTGAATATTCAGTCATCAGGTTAGGGGGGCCAGTTCCTTTCCCTGTGCCGGTTATGGTTTTCAAGGAAGATTGGGTACCCAAAAATTACCTAGCTTGGGTGGAGCTGCAGGTGTCCAGAGTGTCTTGCCCGGGAATCGAACCCGGGACCCTCCGGCCTCAGTTTGGAACTAGGCAGGCATAAAAATGATTTGTTTGGAAAATATTATTTGTAGGGATTTAGGTGCAGTAGCAAAATATTAGTCATATAAGCATAAAACGGAAATAAGAATGCATTTTAATTGAGAGTTGATGGGATATTTTCCTGGAAAAGAAGTAACGGAAAGATTACTAAAGACAATTGGATATTAGGTATGCATGGCATGGAAGCTATTCGTAGAGGTGAGGAGTTTAGCATAAATCGGAGGATTATCAAATGACGGTTTGGGAAATAATGGAGTGAATAAGTTGGTCAGAGATTGAGATAACCAAGGTAGCTGAAATGAGTGGTAAAAATGGAAAAGACTCTTACAATATGCCTACAAAAACAATAATTCGAGAATTTATTATTCCGAATGGCCTTTGTTATACTTAAATTTAGCTATTTCCTCATTTTTTTGATCTGACGGAAATACGATTCCTGATTTGGTACTCTCGTTGCATTTGATATCGATATAAGAGTGGGATTCAACTGATCGAGCCAAGATAGATTATTGGCTCAAATACACGAGTATAGTTGGCATTTTGTCTCTTACCTTAAAATAACTGTGGGACCAAGCGTGCATTTGTAAGAAAGTATTCCATTTTTCTTCTGGTCCGCCCATATTCAGAAACGCTGCAAAGGATATTATAATGTTTGGTTCATAAATCCTTGGTACCATATTGATACTGAAATGAAGTTTTCTCTGGATCAGGTTAACGAGTCACAACATAACATCCAAACCAATATATTCTTATTTCTCTGTAAATTTCAACAATATTTCCTTGAATAACAGTTAAAAAATTCGTAAACTTCATTCTTCTTTGAAATGGCAACTAATTCACCATAAGACTTACCGCTCTTGGGTTTTGTCTGCTTCATGAACTAAACAAGGTTCAGATGACCGACTTCAGCCACTTATAGTCATACCTTTCATAACTTCATTTATATATCTTTTCTCATAATTTATATTAACCTCATTTTTATTTTCCATTAATTTTTTTTGCTAGATGTTTACTCCCCAATTACGCATGACTATTAACCAAGTCTTCATACCCATCCCCGTGAGTCCCTTAATATTCAATATTCTTTCATATTTATTCCTCTTTTTTCATAGAAATCTTGGAAGATTTTTAATACGTAACTCGGTCAATGAAATTTTTAATTTAAATCGTAATTACAGTTCTACATTTCTATCGTCTCTACTCGTAATCTATTGGTTTGTAAAAATATTTAGTTTTCCTAGCAGTTGGGTAGCCCCTGTCTCGCTTAGGTTTTCCTAAATTTTAGAGGAAAATGGGGAGGGGAGAAATTTCTGGGAAAAAATATCGGTGTGGAGAAGTAAGTAGAGAGAGAGGGAAAGAAGCGAGCTGGTTGAGGGTGGAGACGGAAGGGGTTCAACAAACGAGATTGGAAAGCAGGAGGGACGGAAAAGAAGAGGCTTCTCTGGGTGCAGGAATGGCGCGGAGTTTTTCTTTCGGTGGCTGGGAAAGCAGGAGCGGCAGAAAGGGCAGTCCTCTACCCTAAGATTGGAAATGGATATCCCGTGGAAGGAGAATTCGATCCAATCGGAGCCAAGCACCTTGGGCGAGGAAACAAGGCAAATTTACGGCGCGTCTTAACGGTTTGAGCGGTGAAAGAGGGAAATCACGAGTCTGCTCCTTTAATAATGCCCACTTCATCCAAGAGTGCGATCTGCGTCTGATTAGGTAATGGCTTAGGAGGGATTATGTCGTCGGGTAAGCGATTGCTGGAGGCCATGAGATACGGGTGGTTTATTGATGCAGCGGCGTGGCTTATATGGTCGCTTGATTGATTGAAGCGTGAGCGGAGTTTGTTTTAAACGAATGCTTTAGAAGTACGGAGGGAGATGAGTGAAGGGATGAGTCAAAGACGAATGGTTGTGAATCAAGAGGTAATGAAGACAGTTGGAGAATGGTATGTATGGAGAGGGGTATGACTTATCCTATTATGCTGACACGATTCTCTCCCACTTGACTGAAAAAATGGATATCCCAAAGCATCAAATATCTCACCAAATAGGCAGTT
Organism: Hetaerina titia; assembly: GCA_037158775.1. Classification (NCBI taxonomy): domain Eukaryota; kingdom Metazoa; phylum Arthropoda; class Insecta; order Odonata; family Calopterygidae; genus Hetaerina; species Hetaerina titia. Next base: position 126,580,224 of record CM073769.1, read on the forward strand.
AAAGTGAACCTGTCTGGCAAAAGATGGGGTAATACAAACAACACGTATGTGCAAGTATATCGTAAATTATAATCAGGAAGCCATGGGTTTTAATGATCGTTTCTTTATCACCTTAAATATCAATCTGCGGATTTTAATCGGGCCTTTACAGCGGCATTTTCTTAAAAGATACTCTTTTACCAAGATCGAAGGAACTCGCTATTTCTCAGTTTATTTATTATAACTATTTTAGATAGCCGTTAGGATAATTCAATTTTTTAAACATCGTATTTTTATTTTAATACTTACTTATATGCCCTCCAGAATTAAGAGTATGGAGCTAAAATGAAAAATATTTAGTATTCTTTCTAGAAAAAAGATAAAAAATATGTTTAGCTTTGATACTCGATTCTAAAGAGTTAAAGGTCATCAGCTTTGAAAATGAAACTGGGAAAACTGAAAATACATGTCAAGGAAATAAATGAGATTTTTCTTGAGAACAAAGATTGAAACAAATTCAATTCACACAGGTAATAAGTAAACGTCGGTGACACTTTAATTTTTACGTTACGTGATATTATATATCTTTATTATTTTAGTACTCTTTATGACTTAGTACCTACTTTCGGAACACCCAAGAACCTCAAAGAACAACTTAAGCGTTTATATATTTACTCTCTTCCTCAAGGTAAATTTTGGATAATCGCAAGGGTAAACAGGAAATAACTCGAAAGAAAAAGTGTTCGCAAGTGCCAGACCGTGAAGTGCCTGGGAAAGAGCGAACTCGTCATAGATAAATAGGAGGATGGGTGTGGGTGGGCTCGAATAGGGAGTGGCGGGGTGCAGGAGTGGAGAAGAGGAGTAAATTGAGGGGGCTTGAAGAAGCGGCCGTTGAAGGGGAGAAGGAGCGATGGGGAGGGGGTTAGGGGACGGGGCATAAGAGCGAGCGAGGCAAGATTGATTGCAATGTTTACTCTTGCTACCGGGAAGAAACTAGAAGTCTCCCCACCCCCGCCAGTTGAGTCCCTTTCCTCATCTTTCCCTCTACTCTCTTTTCCTCTCTCCCTCTAACTTCTACCCAGAGTTCTTGCCGGAAACACCTCTCCTACTATGTTCCATCTACTTCTTTTCTCATAGTGAAGTGAGACATGACCCGGAATGAAGTCGATTTACTTCGGATGGGTGGAACGGTACTCTGAGAAAACCAAAGGTATAAGTAATGTCAATTATGAAAGGTTATTACAAGGTCTATTTTGAAAATCCAGAGCTTAAATTTTGATTGTACATCCTACATCATGGTTGTGACGGTAAAGTTAGTTTCGACTTATGATTCATAAACAAGCTAGAATGTAAATTTCAAGAAACTGTAACAGTAACTTTAACGGAGTCACCCGCTATGTGTGCATTATAATGCAACCATTTCAGAGAGTAAAAATCATCCCGGTCAAGGCGAATGATTTTTACTCTCTGAAATGGTTTCATTATAAAGCTAGAATGTAGACAAACATTGTGACTTTCTTAGAAGCAATTATTTCTTCTGTTTTTCAATCATTGAGTTATGAGTCATACGACAAAAAAACACTTTTCAAATTGAATAACGCAGAAATATTTTCATATGATGCTGATTAAACTTAGTCTAATTTACAACATAATTCTTAACTATTCAATTATATCTTCATATGTGCTACATATTATTTAAGAATATGCAGTAAAGTCCTTTCATGCTAATTGGCACCTAAATATGAAGTGATAATCAAAAATTTATTATTTATAAGTTTTATTTTCTAGAGACTAGTGACGCCATGTATTCTTTTATATATTCTCTGCAAAGTTAAGTAGATAAAGATCAGATACACGATTAATAGTTGTCAAAAGTTTTCCTTCCAAACCTCGTAACTGCAGTGGATATTTTGTGAATGCTCTAAAATTAGAAGTATATAAAACTTTTGTTATCCATCTGGAAACGTTTACAGCGAAAATATTACGAGAGGCCGATAAATTATGATGATGAAATTATGGGTGAAAATTTAGAAAACATTTTTAAAATATGGACATATCTCCTGTAATAATGGCATTTCTCTGCAATAACTTATCACTTAAACGCAATAATCTTAGTTGCTGATAAAATTGGATGGACAAGAATTTCTTAATAGTGTCGCAACTGAAATTCTAATTAATGATTGAGTTTCACGGAAAATCTCGAATATAACTGAACAATGAAGACCGACCGACCGACCTGACCGACTGACACTGAGATATGATCTTAAAGGCATGTAATCGTCTAAAGAAGATTTCGCATCATTTTAATTTACCAATTAGCGCAAGAGAATATATATTTTGGATAATAAAATCAATATCAGCATGTACTTTAAATCTTGTCAACCAACTTCATATTTTGACAGTTTATTTCTTTATAGAAAATAGATTGTAATTAATCGGTGGAAAGGTTGTTCTGGTCATTCAGTGGCTAGAAATTACAACGGCATTTAGCATCAGTCCGTGTGTCCACCCCATGGCAATATTTTTATTTAAAATTTATCCAATGCAAATGGTGATCATTAATCAGCTATTAACCAGTCTCATTTAACTTGTTAATTTGACATAATTGGTGAAATTTGACTAATCTGGTAATGCATATCTATTAGTTAAGTATATTTATTACTAGCAAACATTATTTTAGATTCAAATACAAGGCTGCGCAGAAAATTAACGGGATTGTTCTTTAAACTCACTTATGCAGTACTGCCGTCGTCTATGTGTTTTTAAATTTTCTCATTCTCTTGCCATTGATATGAAGTTATTTATTAACAAAAATACACCATGAGTCATTTGCAGATGTTAGGGATGTAATTGCAATATTTTTTTCAAATGAGATTTCCTGATTCTTAACACAAAGTCATCTCGTTTTTCCCTTACGTTTCTTTACATGACAACATAATATTTTCCCCTGGATATGCGTGGGCAGAATGCACCTACCAGTGTACGAAGGGAGCGTGCGAAGAACGGTCAGGCGTTGAGGCCTTAGACCAATGCAAATAAAAAGAAAACGTCCGTCTCCCACCCTTTACGCCTCACCCACCGCCCTATCCTCCACCCACCGCTATCTTTGCCCCTTCAACCCCTCGCGCTCTGCTCCCAGCGGTCCGCCCCCGCCCACCCTCGGGGCCCTCCACACTCGATCCCACCCGCCCTCCCGGGCTGAGGCGGACAATGCACGGGGCAAACGCGCATCACATATTCATAGAGCACGGAAGGGGGCCTCGTAATGTGCGTGCGTGAGCGTGTATCGTGATGAACTTCCAACCCCCTTCAGCGCCGCGCATGTGGAGTAGTAAAGCCTTTCCTGCGGACCGCCCGTCCCACTTCACCCCCTCACACCCACTCGGCCGCCGTGGGTTTCTTCCGCCCACCCCCTCCCAGTTGCTCTCACGCGCACAAGAACCCGAAGATGTTCCGCCGTCATCCTTTCCCCTTTCATGCTCTCATGTGCCCATACCATCACACTCCAAAAATACCCCAAACAGATTTTTTCCCGCTCGATACATAAAAATGTATATAATTTCTATGGGAAAAACGATCCCTTCCAAAGAAGCGTTTTAGTGAAACCATTTATAATTTTACAAGAATGAACATAAAGTGAACATGGGAATGAAGTCGACCCCAGAGAATCTTTTGGAAATATCATTTCGTGGACGGTATTTAGATGATTCAGAGTGAAGAAGCTTTTAGGCTAAGGATTACATGAAATATCTTTACTTATACAATAATACGGACTGGATGAATACCAATCTCTACCTAAATTTCGTGAAAGATTCTCAGGGAGTACCAGATTTACTAATTAAAATTTGTATTTCCTTGAGAGGCAATAGTGCTTATACAGTTTCCGAAAAATAAAATCGGAGCTTTGGAACGAATTAGACCAAGAGGCAAAGAGACAACGGAAGCTAATAGTAGGGTGCACGGTTGATTCAAAACTCTGTTTCAAATGCCCTCGCCCAATTCGATCTCAAAAGAAGGGAAAGATTTTCCCAGTTTTTGTCTTTCGAAGAAACGACTTTTTTGATGAAATAAAAATATAACATGCATACAAAAATGCAAACACATGCATACATCTTTTAATTGAGTACCAGAATAACTTATGAATTTTGACATGATCAATGATGCTTCAAATTTTCAAAATAGCCTCTACAGTATATGAAACTCACCTCCTGGTGTCTTCGATTTTTATAGCAGATTCTTTTCACCCTGTGCTACGCGTGAACATCTTTCTATTAAGCCCAGTTCAAACTTTTGATCGTTGGAAAATGGTGACGTCGAAGACAACCGTCGGATTGATCACCACGGAATGATTTTCTTGATAAATTATGGCATACAAGCTAGGCTTACTTGGTACAAGGTGATGGATCGTTGGCTCTCAGATTTGTTGGCCAAATTTTGGTAATAGCTCTTGACTCCTAACATTTCATTGAGCTTCGTTCCTTCGTTTGAGTGTGAACTTTGCCTGGCAAGGTGTGCAAGGCTTTGGGAACCTATCAGCGAATAGCAAAAGTGAAACATATAAAAATATTTATAGGCATTTTAACGGTAGGTTTTATATTCCTTTAGTAAAACTATCCCACTTTTAGGATAGAGTAATGGATTAACCGCTTAAAAATGAACTTCGTACCATTTTGCAGGATATATTATTTCCAAATGTAAAACCCAAAGTCTTTTTAGAGGATTTTACTTTTCTTTCATCATATATTGATAGAAACAACCATTTTTTAGATTTTATTTCAGATTCTTTTCGTGTACAAAATTATTGAAAGTGAAATACCTCCACTTCATTTTCTGGTTATGCATGAGTAAAAAACTAAATCATCAGCTTCCATGTATTTATTTCATGGTATTATTATTGTATATTAGTCTTTTCAAAATGTAGGTTCATTATATGCTGCTTTGGAAAAATATTTTAATGGTATTATTCAAGTTACATTTTTGTATAATTCATGGGGAATCATTTAAACGGGGATTCCGTTTAAATGTTATATGCAATTTCCATGTTATGGCGGAGAAGATAAGACTAATCATCTTATTATTTGTGAGGTTATTTGTTTAATTCGTTTATTAACTTGATGATCAACGACATTGAAAACTCCTGTCTCAGTTTTTATTCTGCGTCATATTAATACACTATTTAGCATATGCATGCGATTCATCAGAACGAACATTTGCCTTGGACATGTGGCCACACTATCAAAGCTTGTCCAACAGTTATTTCCTATTTATTTTCCATTAATCTAAATCTTTGTGATTGTCTTAATTCGCTATCTTCATCTTGATCTCACACTTTTCTAAATATTTGGGCATCCAGGTTTTGTTGAGAAAACTCCTTTTTTTAATTTCTAATCGGAAAAAATTCTATATTATGTATAAAAATTGAGATAACTTAGTGTAGTAAGGAAAATCCACTATTTTCCTTAAAAACTTCCAAAAGGTTATTCATTTTTCGTAAGGTGAGAAAAGTAAAACCACCTTAGAGTCTAAATACTATCGGTCACCGGTCAATAATTGCTTATTTTTGACTGCTTGTATTGACATCTGTGAAATTACGTTATTACCGTTTTCTAGAATATTTTTTCGGCCCTCCAGAATGAGATAAATATAACGTGCAAACATGCGTCCATCCATCATAGAAATTAGGATTCCCTTAAGATGTGATTTCTGTAAGTAGTTCATCGACGGACCTTTCCAGGTCTAATTTATAAAGATTCACTCAGATTTCAATGTCATTACACCACCAAAGTTGTGTACATCCAAAATAAATTAGTTACATGAACTTTTATCTCAATAAATTAAATCAGCAGACAGTTTAATCTACGTATTTGCATATACCTTGCGTTATTTTAAACTTGATTATTCTTGGACCTTTATTATAAACTCCGAATTAATAATTCTGATGAATCTGGCGGGAAACCGATTGACTTGAGCAAATCTATGAATTATTCCAGAGTTAATAAGACATGTTAAATTAAGGCGTTGAATAAAATGGCCAATTTACGTTGGAAATAAATAAAACTAAGGGATAAAAGTTTAAATGCTTATTTTTTATGTCAATCTTCGCATAAATATCATTGGATATCATCATTTAAGAGTTCAAAAACATTTTGGGCGAAAATAATTTTTTGTGGTCCTTAATGGGAATCTTGATCAACATTCGCATTATTTGCTGTTGGCATCTAATTAAATAAAAATGTGATTACGAAACATGAAATCGAATTATTATTAATTTAATTTTGGAATATTTGCGGTGGTTCAGGATGATATTTTATACCTGGGAAAACTCTTACGAAAAATAAATAACCATTTGAAGTTTTTTATAGATTGTAGTTTAGAACTCATTGTCTTAACTAGATTTTTTCATTTTTCCAATAAGAAATACCGATTCTTCCCGATGCAAATTGGATGTATAATAATAGGAGTGCCGTACTTCGTTAATATTTTATTCCAAAATGTGTTTTCCCATCCAGTATATGCGTAGCAATTATATAAAAAAGGATAATTTAAATAAAATAATAAATCAGTGTCAATTTACTCTCAGGTATAGTATGAAGTTAATAGCCATCAACATCAAACAAAATCTAGTTCTCCATTGACGACTACTATTGTAATGTGTATAAGATTAAGGAATAAAGAAATCAGCAAATAAAAGACTGTTCATAGAAGAAGGCCCTTTAGGAGCCATCTTATTGTGTAGGAGATCATTACAAACCCACAAAGATTTGTTGGTTATTTTGTCCGTCTTTTTCAATGAGAATGCGCTGTCTTCTTTTCCTCACTGGCCTAACGTCGCTCAATGGTCATAAATAATAGAAAATACATGGTAAGTGTTAATTGTAATAAATATGAACCAGTTATCACTTTTTGTTGCACAAAAGGCTATAGTCTTATTTAGAATACCTCAAATTTTAACGTTATGCGTAGAGGTATACAATTTCTAAAACTTCCTTATATGAAAATGTCATAAAATAATAATAATAAAGTTAATTAAGGAAAAAAAGTGGAGAAAGATGGTTACTTAGTATAAGAATTATTATTGTTGATTTAAAAAAGAGAGTAAATTTACTAAACTGGTTAAAAGTTCAAGTATTAATGCAAGAAAATGATTTTTACGAATAAAATTTTGTTGAAATAGCGAGATATTAAAAAAAACTAAATTAGATAAAAAATCCAAATTTGTGGGTGGTCTTGAGAGAATACGAACTGAGTGAACATTAAAAAAATGAAGAATAAACCAGGTAACAGGTTAATAGGATTAAATGGGGCAAATACTAACTGGTTTCATGGTTGGCTTTTTAGGAAACGAGATTATGAAAGAAAGGTTATGCACAGCAAAAATTAAATTAATTATATATAATTAGAAAATAAAAAAATGTTGAAGTCATTAGTATAAAAGATGAGTTATTTGAACACGTTGATGTTTTTTTATGTTTTCTCAGGATGTGTGTAAAAGGCAATAGTATATATGTACGATTTACAATATACAAGTATATGCATATCAGCAGACGGTCAGTAATGTACATGAAGGAAGAGAAACTTTAGTTTAAGATTCATAGGCAAAAAGCCTTGAAGAGACTCTCAAGACTAGGGATAGATATATAGAGTCTCCAATTAAGTGTTTAAAGAATATGGCTTTGTACATAGATGGAGCACTAGTTAATAACATCAAATCCAGGTTTTATTTGACTGGGCTAACCCCGCGAATGAAAAGTATGTAAGGTGGCCATTTTAGAAATACCCTCAAGCAGAAATACCGCATTTGGTCGCAGTCACTAATATGCTAATGCATCAATTATTTTCAAATTACATAATTCATCAAAATTAATCGTTCGTAAATCTAGAAAACATAAAACAGAGCCACAGTTTGTAGAGTCAAATATTTCAATCGATGAATAATCCATTGTTTCTTCTATAATTTCATTGTAGATTTTATGTATTTTATTCGGAGGTGCAATAATATTTTTAAATATTATAATTTTGTTTGATAAAAATCTCACATGATATTTTAACGTTCTGCATATGTGTTCCAGAAAAGAAGCATTGCAAAAATACACTGCGATTTGTTGCTGAAGTTCAGTCTCAGTATAAACCTCGTGAACAAGTTACAATTAATCACTTCATATTTGCATGCAAATATTCATTCTATGTTGAACTGTGATACGCCCAGCCTTAGCCAATAAATCAAGATCAAAGACCTATACATTCCAGGCATAGCAAACGTCAGCAAACGTGGCTCGAGCAGACTGACGCTGTATATTTCTCATGTCCGCTTGTCGAGACCATTACCACTTACTCTTATGTACCTTTATTCAGACATGGTACATTAATTTCAAAATGAAGTTAAGGTAAACTCGTTAGAATATTCTGTCGGCGAGTTATCTCATCTTCAGGGACGGTCGCACAAGGGGAAACTGTAGGGCGTACCAGCGCACGATAAATTGGAAGGTCCCGAAGCACTGTTTCCTCATTTGCACTAGGCCATCTACACTCCTTGTGAGGCATCTGAAAAGTTTTTACACCATTAACCATTTCCGGATGGTTTCGTAATCACAGCTGTACTAGAAGTAATTTTATTACTGTCTAAGTGTCGCGGATTCAGAGGTTTATAAATTCACACAACGAGTTGCTCTTCAACCAAATCTAGAAAATGTTTTTAAATGGAAATTCTTCCCACCCACCATTCGTGAGTGGTGAGTCTCGCGCTTCTAAAGATCAAGTAGCCTTGAAGAAAATCATACGTATGTATCGGATTACATTCCATAATTAATCCAAACTCCTTCGATGGAATCCGGAAAATATTTAGCCTCCCGTTCATTGCGTACAAATCCTCTATCTTTCTATGTAATGAAGAACTCACTTAGATCCTGGTACATAATATTGCAATAGTAATAAATGGAAAAATCAGTATAAATTCACTTGACACATTTCTCAGATGAATATAAATTGGAAGAAATTAAAAATATGTCGGTATTTCTTAATTACGTCATCAAGGGTAATTATGCACCGCATAGTGACAATTGTGGGGATCATTAAGGTTCGTATATCAGTCGTGAGCAGCAGTCTGGTCATCCTTTTTACTGCTTGTTATTCGTGAGTAATTATCCCCTATTCACTGGCGTTGAAGGGTCCTCCGCTAATGCGTCCCGACTACAACTATCAGCATAGTAGCGAATGAAGCCTGAGAACGATAGTACTTGGCGCCGAGCTTCCTACTGGACAGGCCCGCCCATTTCGGTCGGAGAGTGCCATTTTATTATTTTTGACGGAGCGTCCACATGCATCGGCGTGCTCTCGACGTTCGCCGGCCCACCTCTCACGTCCGCCCCAGGGTGGAGCGCGTGCCGGGCATACGTGCGCCTCAGGAGCCGCCACGAACCACTCTGACTCACCTCCAAGATTAACATCTCATCGTGTCCGTCGTGCACCAGCCGTAGCAGTCGAACCGCGCCTCTCCGGGCGAGTGGACTTCCCTTGAGCGCCTGCCACACCCAAGCACACACCCACTCTCGGCTCTCTCCCTCGCTCGAACCGCCTTTCCCACACCCCCTCCCTAGCTGTTCTCCATCCCCTCACCGAGGGTGACTTCACTTCTCCCCCGCGAGGCCATGACTTGCTGACTGCTGCCCTAAGGACGCACGACACCACCCGGGACCGGCTTCTTGAAGTAAATGTTCAAAAGTTATAAGCCCATAAAATAGGGAACATTTTATATGCTATAGAATCCAATTAATTTAAAAATTAAGTATCACGGGAGATGGAGGAGGTTTCGTTCGAAGATTGAGCGAGGTGACTCGGAAAGGTGTCACCAGTCTCCCTGACTTGAGCCTTTAAAAAGCTGAGTGTCATTAATTTCTTGGGTTGATTCTTAAATATTTCGATATATTTTCAGCGGTGATAGGCTTTAGCGATTTTCAACCATTAGTTTCTTTTATGTTTTATTTACGTTAAAGTAGCAGTTGAGTGAACAAGTCTTATCAGACAGGCACATAATAAAAGAGATAAGGAAAAAAATAATGAAATCTGAAAAGGGTAGTAGGGAAATTCCATTTAAATTGTCATTATATTTGACCTTAGTTTGAATCCCTATTTAAAAATCAATGGCATTGCTTTCAATTAAAAAGTTTTATTCAATGATATTACAAAGTTTGCAAGGAAGGAAATTTTTGTCAATTAAAGTGGGGGTGTGGTAATAGGCCGGGGAAAGTTGGTTTGGAGGCACTGATTAAATTATACTCTATGATATGATTATACGATAAGAGTATACTCTTAATATTCATTCAATCAAAATTAAATGTACGCATCTATAGTAAATGACGACAATACAGTATTATGCATTATTAATGAGTGCGCTCATGACTTTATATATAAAGACAGTAATATTTGATCAAATTTATGTACCAAAGCAGAGCTAAGAATTTTTTTAGCAAAAATACTAGGGATAATAATTCAACATTCATAATTAGCTAGTTTCGAGGAATATGATTTTTTAAAGACTCAAATCGTCAGATTATTAGCCGCATATTCATTTATTGCTCAGATTCTAACTCTAATTATAATACCGGTATCTCAAACCGTATCCATCCTACACATATTTGAGGGATGAGCCCATTATTTTAATATAATATTTGACATTGCTTTTATACTATATGTCAGTTGAGCTAAACAAACTTCACCAACTAAGAATTCTATTTCTTGTTTTATTTGTTGCTAGAAAAAGGATTTAAATTTTGGCAATAAGATAATTAAAAAATGTTAGCTTTTTCTGCTCTTACGTTCTTCTCATTTACCATTTCAGACCTTTTTTTGTAACGTATAAGAATTTTCTGAATGAAATTTTAACCGTATGATAACGTATTTTATACATCAGGTACACTGACATGGAAACTACACGTACTTCCATGTTTCCCTCCCTCACGACCTCTCATGGGTAAACCATTTACGAGAAATATGTGGAAAAGCTAACAATTATTAGAATTTATTAGAAGAGCATTGGGGAAAAGAGACGAAAAATTTATTGAACAAAGGTATTTTCCCTATTTAGGCCTCATTTTGAATATGCTGCGTAGATATATTAATGTACCTATTCATAAACACACATCTGGCTCCACGATTCCTTCAATGAGCCAGGAATTAACAGATATTAATTACTCCACCATCCAGATATTTTCATTCCCCCTCCTCTCACGACCTTCCATATCAACCGTAAACTTCCTAACTTTCCCCTCCCAAACCTTTCCCCAACTTCCCCATCCATACAGCGTCCTCGTTCCATTATTTATAATATATAAATATATATTATATATATATATATATATTATAAAAATTATATATTTATATACTTACACATTCAAACAAGAAAACCCGCCAAATGGCGAAGACTTATTCATTCTGATTGAAATAGGTATAAGGAAAATACATCGGAAAACAGATAAAAGACAAAAAACAGGAGTGGTGGGGATAGTGGAATCGAGAAGATAAATGCGTAAAAAAGATTCTTTGACCAGGAGTTGAACCGCGATCTTCGACCTGCCTTGCCAATGCTGTTAATCGCTTGAGCTATGGAGGAAATGTAAAATACACTGTATTTCTATGTGATAGAATATACATTTTTATTAGGTAATCTACCGGTTAAGGTAGGTTTTTGGATGTACACAACTATCATCTACATCAGTTCCCTCTTCATCTCTGTGTACTTCTTTCCTTCCTTCATCCCGTCCAAAATCCCTATCCTGTTCCTGCCCTTTCCTCGTTTTCCTAGTATTCTCCCTCTGTTACATTCTTCAACATCCCACTGCCGCTCAATACGCCTTTCATCCATTTTTCCTGCCTCCATAGGGTATCTCCCAACAAACCCCTCTCCTCACTCACCATCAATATATTACAAACTTTTCGTGTAATTCTGTAACTTCAAGAAAATGAAAAATTATTCCTAGAAATTTTGCATAATATTGCATTCGTTTGTATTTTATTTATTTGATTCGAGAATATTCCGGGAACACATGGTTTATCCTTTCTCCCTCCAGGGTATGCAATTTATCACCCCTCCTTGGAAGAATTTTTACTCCGTTTCATAGTCAAGAACTCCGCCATCAGATATCCTATTGCTCCTGTTATGTAGCGATATCTATCCTAATGTTTAACTTGGATTGGGTATAGTTTGGATATTGGGAGTAACTTCTTTCCTATCAGTGTTGCTTAAGTTTCTTATTGTCCTGTGTCAATTTTTTGCTGAATGAGTTAGTAGAGCGAAGGGTTTCTCAGCGACAGGATTGATTAAAACGTAACATTAAAACTTCATGGTGGAAGGACTTATGTGCTCTGATAATCGCTGGAGCTGTGGTGGCAATAGTTGCTGCTCCTGGTAGGGTCACCCATGCCAGATAAGTCACAGGTTAGAAACCAGATGGAAGGTAGTCACTCTCATGAATGTGGAAATAAGTCCTGGGAACTATGAGACCCGTGCGAACAATTAGCGGTGTGCCGTTCCATGTGGCGGGAGAAGCAAGGCTCCCACGATAGTCGTCGTACGAAATCCTTGCAGTATCAGGGAAAAAGACCAAAAAAAGGTCCCGAAGACGAAGAATAGGGACTTGAGATATAAGAATGGCGACTTTTTTCAAAAAAACAACTTTTCTTTTCCACATAAATTTTTTTAATCGATGAATGATCGATGATTGAATCGATTTTTTTAATCGATGCGCTGGAGTAATTAGAAATCCTTCAACACACGAATTACGGGGAATATGTTTTGATCAACGATTTTCTTTACCTTTCACGTTCCCCATTTTTTTTCCCTCATCCCCTGCCAACTAACCTGAAACCAAGTAAAACTTTTTCAACAATGTAGCGACTCCTCCCAGCCCGCTACTGAGTCATCTGACTAGTTACTAAGTGCCGTTCTCCCCGTTCACAACAATCATTCCTCTAATCCTCTGCCAACTAATCCGATGTCAGGCGGGCTTTTTGCAACATTGTATTGACCCCCTCCTCCCAGCTGGCTAATTTGTTAATATTACCAATCCTCCTTCTCCGCCTCTAACCAAAGACTTTTAGCCCCCCTCTTCCTCGCTCAACCAATCCTTTCTTTCCAATCCTCTTCCCCTCCGCCTAGGAATATGTATATATACTGTGCTTGACTTGCAAAATGCGCCAAACGGCGCAGTGCTTAAGCATCAGTCAGTCAGTCATTTTTTCCTGATAAGAGCCTTTGACAAGGTCTGGCACGCTGGCCTGATACATAAACTGCTCAAAACTGATATATCAATATATCTAACTAAGATCATCCACTCTTTTCTTACTAACCGCACGTTCTTTGTAGCTGTTAACAATGCCAGATCAACTACCCGATCCATCACAGCAGGCGTCCCTCAAGGAGCTATTCTATCACCCGTTCTTTTTAACTTTTTCATTAACGATCTCCCCTCACACCCAAAAACTGAAAGCTACCTCTATGCGAATGACACTGCTATAGCATCAACTTCCTTCGACCCAAATCATGCTGCAGAAAATATCCAAGAACACTTAGACAGCATAGAAAACTGGATGAGCGAGTGGAAACCTACCTTAAACCCAACAAAATGCATCAACGTCAATTACGCCAGAAAATGGAAGAAACCTAACAACACCCCCATTTACTACGGCAAGGAAAAGATCCCCCAGGCATCATCTGCCAAATTTCTTGGTGTACAACTGGACAAGAAACTCACTTGGCAGGTACACACCCAATATGCACTTAACAAGGCCAACGTGGCCTTTTTCTCAATCTATCCCCTCATAAAGCGTACGAGTCCCCTCCGTCTTCGTACTAAGGTACTTCTGTTCAAATCCATGATACGACCTATCTTAACCTACGGTTATCCAGCCTGGGGATCAGTAGCTGCAAAAAACCTGAACAAACTGACACGCTTTCAAAATAAAATCTTGCGAACTCTTACTAACGCCCCTTGGTTCGTCCGAAACTCAGACATTCACAAGGACCTCAAAATACCAAACCTACCAACCTATCTAAGAGACCTAGCCCTGTCATTTCAGCAAGCAATAGGAAATACTGGTAACCCTCTCATAGAACCTTTATGGGACTATTCTGATAATCCCCATTTTAAATACAAACGTGCCAAAACAAGTCTAAATGAATCCTAATAATCACCAAATAGTATTTTTTCCTGATGATGTTATACTGTAACGAAACCTGGGTCTGAAAATTTTAAGCAAAGTTGTTTAATAGAAATTGAAATTGAAAAACGTCAATATAAAGACTTTCCACCAAGTTACGCCAGAAACTGTTTTATTTATATTAGAATGGTGTGTAGAACAGGGATATTAGGAAATATAACTGGATAAATAGAGGAAACATACTATAGATACTTTAGGGCTCTGGAAGGCACTATAAAGGGGGAGCAAAGAATTAGTGTGATAATTAGTATTAATTAAAAAGATAATTAGTGAGTAATATGCAATTTGTTTTTTCTCTGACCAATGTCAAGATCTTTGGAAGATAGCGGTAACAGTTAATTCAACAGAGACATTTACCTATGAAAATCAAACATCATAGTAATATCACTTAGAACTTCTTACTTTGATGACCCTAGAAATTCATATTGTCAGAAGGGAGTGAAAGCACTGTTTCGTAACTCAAGGGAAATCATCTGTCAAGGCGATTGATTTTAACTTTGTGAAATTTCTGTAATTCTATACTCATCAGCGGATAAATCTGTAGAAGTAATTTTCAATGAGTCTCCCGCAGTTCATTGCACTATTTATCAAGAGATAAATGCGTTTGATAACGTTAAGAAATGCACACATCCTTGCTAACGGAATAACACCATCCTGATAATTGCTTTTAATCAACCCACGCAAGTGAACGCGATTGAAAACAACTGTTATAATTTGGGCATGCAACTACATTTTCTTCCCTATTCGAAAACAATTGTGTTCGAATCTTATCGAAAATACCCCAAAACAAAAGCGAAACGGCCACCAGAATGCTGTGGTGTGAGCAACTAAGTATTATAATTACTTGAAATTGATAAAATAGCATCTGTTTGCATACATATTTCAGTTAAAATTATTTCCAAATTGCTAACTATTTTGAGGTTATCATACAAAAAATGTTCAGTTCTATTTTGAAATGCTATATGATGATGGATTTTAAGAATCTAATTTCAAGAAACTGCGGGAGATGCCGCAACAGTAACTTTTAACAGAGTCATCCGCTGTTAAGTTGTTGCAATTTACGAATGTATGTTAATTTTAGTGTGATATTGTGATTATGGTGAAGAAAATTCCGAGTGAATGACTAAGAAATGAAATATTTTAGTCACAAATATAATAATTAGGGTTGAATATTTGGGTTGTGTGTTAATATACTTTTTCCATGTAACTACCCATTTTAATTTTAATTTATTACTTGAAATATATGAACAGTTCCTGGCCGTATCAGGAAGATTTTAGGTCGTTTATGTGCATCATAATAAACCTCTTATTAAATATTTACGTCGATAATATTTTTATCTAAGCATTTAATACGCCTAATTCAAAATGTGAATTAAAGAAGGTTACATAAAATAACGTAACTCTGTATCGAAGTGCACTAAAGTCAGCTTATTTACTTTAAGCGTTTTGAATGTTCTCCCATTTTACAAAATAGTAAGGTATTTTGGCGTGGAAAAGTCTGAAAAATAGGTCTGGGACTGACATAATGCAAATACCCTTCTTGGAGCGCATTCATAAGTGAAAAGTTAGCAACCGCAGCAGGGGCGCGACTCAAGCAGCCCTTCCTTTACACTTATCTCCTCTTCGGGTCGATTATTTTCGGACGCTCTTGAGGAAAAAGCTCACCACCCCCCGTCATCCTTTTCCTCTCTTTCCTCTGCGACAAATATGTTGTAACACACCTCGTCTAAGAGAAAAGAGATAGGTGGGCAGGCAACCTCTTTTCCTCCTCCATCCATCCCTTCTTCTCTCTCCTTCCGACTCGACCTCTCTCCCTCTCTCTTCATCCGTTCCTTCCAAGGGAGGGAGCGTAGGCTGAGATATTAATAAAGTGAGGAAGAAGCGCCGGGTGTCGGCGGATGCAGGAGACGGCAAGGCGAGGCGCGAGGGGAGCAGGGCTCCGAGGGAAGGGGGTGAGAGAGGATTAAATGGAAGGGGTCGGGAGGGTGGGTGGGTGGTTTGGGGTTTCGGCGTTGTTGAGCGGCGGACTGGAAGGTACGAGGTGTGCTGGAAGGTAAGGAGATTGGGGGGTTTCTGATGGAGGAAGAGGGGTGGAATCAGGGGTTCGAGGAGATGGGAGGCAGTGCCGGAAAAAGCATAAGGAATATAACTAAGAGGAAGAAAGAGAGGAGGAGTGAAGAGGAGGAGGAGAAGAAGGAGAATGGATTGATGGCCCTGAGGCAGGTAGTTGGCAAGGGAGCAAAGAGGAGGAAATAACGAGCGGAAATAAATCCACCCGTGACCCACTGCAAAACTAATGCTTTCGGGTGATGGTGCTTTTCGGAGCGGGAGAGAGTCTTGTGGGGGAATGGGGGGGGGAGCACACGCAGTCCAAGTGGAGGATTGGTGTGTGAGGGAGCGGGGGGTGGGTTTGAGTTTCCGTGGGGGCGCGCCGGGAGAAGAGATCGGGGAGTTAGGATGAGCTGCCTCGCCGTCCTGCCTCCCTCCCCCATCTCAATCCAGTACCCCCGCCACCCATCGTGCCCTTCGCCCCCCCCCGCCTCCGCCCCTATCGCGCCCTCCCATAGGCCTCCGCAGCACGCTGCTTGCCACTGAATTCCCCGTCGTGTCCAAAGTGGAAGAGGAGCTGTAAACATCTCGCCCAAAAAGTGGAATAAAGAAGGACGTCGTGGCAGAAGACGGAGAGCGCGCATTTTTGATAGCGCCGGAGGAGAGACGGAGTAGGGGGCGTAGACGGGAGTGGGAGAGGAGAAAAAAAATAAGGACGAAATACGACTAATAGGAGAAAATATCCGTGGAAATGAATATCCTTGGGATTAGGTGGTGCCTTGATGAATCGTCGGGTCGTATTAACTGTTGAATATGCTTTCATTAATATTCTCGCTTTGCTTGAAAGTGAAATTGGAGGATTAGGGAATGTTTTTGTTCATAATTCTCAAAATTCATTACGTGTTGTGCTCGAGTTAAGAAAAGAGGGGAGGTTTTCGACATAAAATATTTTCAGAGCATACACTGAGATTCAATTTGCTTCAGGCCCACCGGATGGAACAGTAAGAGAACCAGGTACATACCATAATGGAAGGAGAGCATTAAAACTATTGCTATCCTATAATCAAATCTGTAATAAGATCTTGAGAATTTTTAAATTGTATGAATAAAAAAATATTATATGCCTTCATACATACATCTACATATAGATCAATTATATTTTAACGCATGCCAATGACACTACAATTGGTAAATAATTTATTATGACAGGTTGTATTCAATCATCGGTAGTATTATTCTAATATAATATTATGTCCTCTAGTAATACAAATTACAAGTTACTCAAATATTCTAGGTCAAGAGCAAGAGAATAGCAGAGCGGCTTCATCATCATCAGTATCGTCATTACTATTTCAATCCTAGGATTCGTTTATTGCAGCCCTCCATTCGCCTCTATTTATTGGTGGGCAATAACTGACATGTTTTAAATAAGACAATTTTCAGTTACAAGGTTTACCATCGACATTTCCCAAATATTTGTTGATTATATTAACTAATTTCATAAAAGATCCGATAAGGTTACTTACGTATCATACTGCTCGCTCTATCGGATTGGCTAAGGTCTCTCACGAAGCAGACCAGTAAAAATCTGTGTGGCACGCATGGTTTTCACATCCTTTACATTGTTTACCACCTTTACTTCCATCAGAGAAGAAGAATTCGGCCACTCCATTTTCCTACCTGAGTGTCCTTGGGCGTGCAGCACTCACCTTTGTGGAGCGTGAAAATTTCCTGTTAACCCTTTACACAGGCTTAAAAGTTCTTTCGTTTCTTACTCTCACTTTTACCCCATTGCTTGAGTACCATGCACACTTTTGTTTACCCTTTTCTTGCATTGATATCCATTCTTCCAACTTTACCTTCGCTCAAGCAAACAAATTCAAGGTCTCTCAACTTTGTAAGCAACTAAAAGACCCGGTGCGGCCGAAATGATTTTTACCACCTTTTTCACTTTCTGGCCCTACCTAGGAAGGGAAATATAACACCCCTTCAGACAGCTCGATCGCCTCTCTCAAAAAGTCCGCAAAAGAGAGTGAAAAGGTGGCTCTCCGCTAAGCCTTTCGGACGCTTAGGAGGAATTTTAATGGCTCTCTCCTCCTCTACTTTAAGAAAATGGACATATATTAACAGTGCTAAACACATCCACCGTCCAACTGCGATAGGGATAGAAAAATTGATAACGTCTGTCACTTGAACATCTTTACGGATGATTAAAATAATTTTGATTGAGACCGGTTAACGCGAATTATTCCAGTCAAATCACTGGCCACGCGGAATTTTTCAAAACTCAGTTGGTAATTCGTAGGAACGTGGATTCGCGACCTACAAATAGAATGCGTCATCTTTTTGTGGAGAATCACATGCTATTCCTTTCCCCTTTGAAAACTCGCCTTCACTTCCCGTTTCGAGAGCGGCATTCCTTTCTGGTCAGATAGCATGAATTACGAACGTGATTTACGACGCAAGGCTCTCCGGTCTGGCCGAGTCCGGGGGTTGAGTGGTGAAGGGAACGGATTCTGCAGCGATGCGTTGCCCTCCCAGTCGCCCCCAGGGGATTCCGCTTTTCACTTTAGGACCCCCTTCCCCTCTCCGTCGACACATAGGAGCGTGGGTGGAGGAGCAGAAACAAGAGGAGGGCAACCCAGTTCCTCAAAACACCCCTGAATCGTGGATAAGAGCAAATGCAATTCCGGCTCGACGGAGTCGACGTCCCCGAGTCTTTTGTGCAAACAAGGACTTGAGGCGTCGAAAGGGACGAGGCGGCTGGGTGAGGTTGAGGCGAGGAACAGAGAGGAGGGGGCGAGAGAGGGTGCGTGCAGGCCTGGGATGGTTCGGGCGGGTCAGTTTTATGATCGCGCGTAAGAATGGGGTCAGTTTATGGTGGGCTGGGGTGCATCACCCTGGGAGGAGGGTTTGGCCTTTCCGTCCTCTCGCCCCCTGGCAGAGTTTCAATAGCATGCGAAACTGTACGTCCGTTGGCATGCATACGCAAGGCGAGGACGACGACGTGGGTGCTTACGCGCAATTTCTCTCCTGAATGCACGCAGCGGTTTACCAGCCGAGGCATTTGAGTTCTCAGGCCTTGCAACCGCGCTAAAGGTCATTCGCTGTCCGCGGTCAAGTTCAACGTTCAAGTTCTTCTTCCTTATTTTTCTGTCGAATCTTGTAGACAGTTTAAACAGGGTATTTTAGTCCACCATAAGAGAAATATGGGGGAAACGGCCATGAGTACATTCACTGTTGAGAGCGAATGGCGAGATCGTAACAGAGAGTGTACATAAAGTATATTAATTATTACTTTTAAAGCGTCTACACGAGCAATACTAATGAAATATTAATAAATTCTGTAGCTTCATTAGAGCTACCTATTAGGTAAAAATTTCAAAGAAAACTACACTCAAATAATCTTCGAAACAAAAATAAAAAAACGCAATAAAATCAATAAATTCTCCACCATATCCGTGTCTGGAAGGAATACTCGCTAGAATCCAAAAAGCTAGCTGAGGAAGTTTAATCATACCTTCACAGTGTATTCTGTAAGTTCTTTATAGAAGGATTATTACTGGATACTGGAGACACTCTGAACACCCCAATCTATGAAGGTGGTCCGCTCAAGGATAAAGGCAATCAAAGGACAATATCTACGTATAATGCCTCTATGCTGCAAAATCTCAGAGCATACGATATAATAGCAGTTTTCGTGATGACGTTGCCGTGATGACCTTCCTCGACACTGGGGACAAACTTAACGAAACAAACCAACGCGGGTTTAAAAAGAGTAGATCATGCAAAAAAATTGAGCCAATTAATTCACGACGTGTTAAACTTAGAGAGAAGACATTTACAAGGGGATGTCATCTTTTTAGACATCAAAAAACCGATAACTCAACTTGGAGCACGACTCATCAAAAGGCAAACTCATAAAATACGATACAAATAAGAAGGTAAAAAATTGGAATTGAAAATTCCTATCAAATTGAATACAAAAGGTTGTAAAGATGGCGCGAGCTTGGAAAATATAGTTTTAATATCCGGCGTGCCACTGGGCAGTGTTACAGACACCCCGACGCTTCCTAATCTACGTCCGCGATATAACTTTCCGGGTTATTATTAGAATATTATAATTAGGATATTTGAGGATGGCGTGGTAATCTATGCAAAGGAAAATTCATCAATCAAACTCTGACTCTTCTCCCACGAATTAGACAATATTTTAGACTCGTGCAACAAATGGGACTTTTAATTAAGCGCCCAATTATGACATTATGGTAAACCTGGGACTTTCTGCAGTGCACAAAAATGGATAAATTGAAATTTAATATTCGGAGTAAGTAATTTACTTGGCCGTTTACCTCATAAAAACTTATCATGTATGTGAGAAATATTCCTGGTCGTCTTGAAGAAACTTGAATTATTTGACGAGTAGTAGAGAGATGTGAGAAATTAAGGGAGAGGGTTTGCATTGCACAGTTAATGTCGCATTTTGAATACGTAGAAACCATTTGGAACCCGTCAGAGAAAAAACTGATTAAGGAAATAAAAAAGGTATAAAAATGGGCCGCCAGGTTTTTGAAGAAATGTTAAGATAAGAAAGCGATTTAAATACTTTTAATAGGAGGACTAGAATGGGAGTCCATCCAAGGACGAAAGGAGATGGGAGAATGGCTATTAGAAAGGTACACAACACTCGATTAAACTCACAGCACAAAAGTAATTATTAATGCCTCCTGTTATACTGGCATTTTAGACCATTTGATTAATAAGATATATAGTATATCACCAGTAGATACAGGGAATCTTTGTTCCTTCGGACGATTCGTGATGACAGTAAACAACGAAAAAAAAACAAACAAAAAATTAACGACCGAGTGACCTAGCTGTGGACCAGTAACCTCAACAACTTATCCATTTACTTACTGAAGGTTGTCGATCTAACCCACCCTTTCGTACACCTCTTAGGCTACTTGCAGGGCACGGCGTTAATGTGCAATTCGAAAGTAACTACCAAAAATTACAACATAAAAAAGATACTGGATACCATACTGGAAACCATACTGGAAACCATACTGGAAACCATACTGGAAACCATACTGGAAACCCTATTCAGTGTCCAGTCACTCCACGAGAGTTTAATAGCAATACTACATGCCACTCAAATTGCTTTACCCGCGATTCTTCCGTTGGGGAAGCTTCAGAAGAAATTATAGTAGCTTCTTCTTTAATTAAGGGTACGGGAGGAATCCTTAAGCATTTGAGAGGGAAGAGTATCCAAGTTGCCTCGAAAGAAAACCTCTCAAAGATTATTCCTGACGTTTGTTTTTTTACTTCCACCAACACCACAGTATCATATAAGTACTCAAGAAGCATGCCATAAATGGAGTGAGATCTTTACATCTTAAAATAAAAATAAATGAATGTAACATGATTCAACCGGGGCAATTTTCCGGAAGAAGATGGTAAATGTTGGAGTTTCGATTGTAACTAAGTACTTTAGCTATATATATGTATACTCAATTATTGTTATGAAAATAATGTATCCACAACATTTATAAGCAGTGTATTCCATGATCCAAGTTCTAATGGGGCAAGTGTATTTAAGCCTATGGAAACTTCATTCAATCATGTCAACGTGTGCGTAAAAAATTATGAACTAATTTGAGCGCAAGATAATTCCAAGACTGGATTAGGACAATTATTTTTGATCGGATCATTCAATACTAATAATCTGAATGGAACGTTTGTTTAACCTCTACTATTCATGAAGACGAGCATGTAGACGTTTCAATTTGTCGAATTAATACTTAATTCTCAACAGAATACACATCTCGGTAAAAACTCATATTTTGTTCTTAAGATCTTAATTTTATTTTCACATTGAAGGGTGATTTTCAACACACATCACAGTTTCCAAAACACTATGCTACTTCTACCATTAATGGAAATTTATTTCCCAAAACCCTTCCTGAAAGACCCATCAGAAGGTTCCACGCTATCATAAAATCACACTTTATGTTACACTCTTTGAGTTAGGACGGGGAAAAGAACTCAAGCTGGTGGATGATGTTTTAAGAGCAGAGCATGCCTAACTAACTGTTAGTGTATGGTACGAGATGAGTTCAAAAGTAACGGGAATGTTGTACTTTCGCATAGTGCGCGGTATTGTTCAGCATGAATTTTGGCATTAGGTCAAACGATCAATAAATGTGCTATTTACAAGTTCAACGCCGTTTGAGTGATGATACTCATATATAAAAAAACGCACGTATAATGAAAAAACAATTTATGGTTTACGCACCACCACGATAATTCACATGCTCACACCGTCCAGTGCTTGTCCATGAATTATTGGCCAAAAACAGCTGTAATGACGTCCCGACCTCCGTATCGGCCAAACATGGCCCCGTGTGACTTTTTTTCTTTCTGAAAAATGAAGACAACCTTAAGGAGCCGTATAAGCAAGATTACAAACATATAGTAAGTGAGATTCAAAATGCCTCGCTGAGAGAGCTGTAAGCCATACTAAAAATCTAACACGAGTTCCAGAAGTGTTCCGAGAATCGGAACACTTCTGGAACTCGTGTTAGAGAACTAGTAGAGTTGAATAATATGTAATGGACGCTACTTTGAAGGGGACGCCATTGATTTGACGAGTAAATAAAATTCTTCCCAAACAAATCAAATTTCCGTTATTTATTGAACGCAACTCCCATGCTTAAATATACTCCTGAAATATATACAGCAAATTCAAAGAGCAAAAGCAGCGTATGTAATTTGTTACTTCAGACATTTTTTATAAGATAAGATCTGCAATTTCCACTTATTTGTATATTATTAGCCGAAAAATTACTTATGAATTCAATGCCTATAATACCTTCATTTTAATGCCTTTGGATGTAATGTCGCTAAAGGTATATTATTAGGCAATATTAATAACTAATTTAACATAGATTAATAGCTTTAATTTCGTATACGAGTCTGAAAGCACACAGGGAAAGAAGCTACCTCCCTCCTGATGTGTGAGTTTCACACACCACTGAGCCTAGTATTGGGTGACCTTTACTCTTATCTATTAAATCGATCTCCGGATTAGTCACTGTGTTAATGGTTTTCATTCATGAGCATGCGCGCCGTACGAATGTGCGTGAAAAAGTTTCGACACAAAACAAATATCAGTACGCGGCTTGGCATTGTTGAAAGGGTTTTGTATACACCCATTGAACCAAGAATAAGGTGAGTAATTCTTACCAGATATAATTTTGATCGGTGTTGTAATTTAAAAATATTTTAAATGGTGTTCACTTTTTATTTATTATTTGAATTATTCAAATTTGTTATGCTCCTCTAAATTAAGTGCCGCGTATGCATTTAAGTTAAAACAACATTGAAAATTCTCTATTCTGTTTACACAAAACTTGCGTGGCCGTATTTAGGTATGAATTAAATTAATTTGCGACGACCGCGCGATGCGCGGAACGCCATACCTCCTTCGTCTTACTCATTGACGCGGAAGAAAACGCACAGTCTCACATCGACGTTGACTAAACGATGCGATTGCAAGTTGAGCGCTTACCAAACGATTCAACGCGTGACCTTTCGCCGCTCTAGGCGAAAAAAATTGGGGGTAGCCGACGGATCTAGAGGGGGGTCGGGATGCGGATCTCTCCCAATAATCTAAAACTCACACACACACACGTTCATGTGTACGTACGTGCGAATTGAACCGAGGGCCAGGCGGGACTCGATGGAATGGCACGCCGCGGAGACCTTCGCCGTGCGATCGATGTTTTATTATCAGTTCAGCCTCGCACCAACCCTCACTTGTCCGACGTAACCCAGATTCCGTGCGTGCTTAGAGTGGGAATCGCAGAGAGGGTGAGGAGGAAATTCACACTCCCCTTAAAGCCCCCTTCGCTTCCCCCGGCCGTCACCCGCAAGGTGCCTCCATTTCGAAGCCCATCCAACTCTTCTAGAGGTTCTCCTCCTTCTCCCTTTGCCCAATTTGACAACCCCTCGTGCTCGCCTCCTGTGTCGCGCGCTCGTGACGCAAGTGGGAATTGGCAACGGTCAACTTCCCTCAAATGGTGGCACGCAAGCACACAAACAAGCCAAACCCCCGCTTCCCCTCCTCCTCGCCTCAAGGGTTGACAAGAAAGGAGTGACCGGCCGCCAGAATGACCTCACAACACCTTCTGACTTGCACTCCCCAAGCCAGCACACCCACCCACACACGGACCCCCATCAGGTCATTCTCATAAATGCCCTCCTTCCTCACCCCCGTCACTCATAACCCTCTTTTGCCCGTTCCGGTGACCCTCTTATCCTTTAGCTCTGGATTACCTCTTCTCCCTTCGACAATTCTCAACAGCCACCCCTCCTCTTGCTCCTCCGCTCACAGGCAGACCGACTTCGTTGTTCTTCTCACGCCATTTTACGGGAATGTGTTTTGACTCCGAAAAGTGCTCCTTTTTCGACCGTATCCCAACCCGCGCTCCGCGACAACAAACCCTCCAGGCCCCATCCACGAAGAGCAATGGATTTTCTGCCAACCTGTTCCCTTTGTTTTCCATTAGACTCTTCTCGCCTTCGGGGAATGAACCGCAGGGCGCTGTTGCATTTTTGCCTATTAGAGGAGCGGCGGGCAGATGGGCCTTCCTGTTTTAGGGGCCTAGGGCCCGAGCGTTCTTCTGGATGGCAGTCATGTGCTGGATAGTGCTAGGGTGAGTTGTGTTTGTTCATTGCAGCGGAATATAGCTTACCGTGTACCTGATGGAGAAATTTCTCTACTTCACCGTACGCTTGGCTTACGCAGCGGATACTTGGTCGCGGAGTTGGCGCAAGAAAGGACAAAGTATATACCTTGAAGCTATGGAACCTTCTTCCTTTGGGCGGACTACGTCATTACCATAGGTAAGAGATCTTTCACCGTTATTTTCGTCCCTCCAATCTTGAAACTCCAATTCGTGGATCCTGGGCACAATAACCTTAATGAATTTAGTAGGTGCAAGGTGGATCATTTCAGTTCACAATGCACTGTATATGTTTCTACCCGGTTTTAATTATATTTGCGTTGCCAGGAGACTCTTAATAAATCTGAACATTTCAAATTTGTCCAGTAGATCATAATTAAATATGGAACTTTAAACCGTAGTCACGTTGATTATTTCAGTAAGCTTCATTTTAGAGATTTCAGTCCTGTTACTTACTTTTTGCCATGAGAGAATATCTAATAACCATTTATTAGGGAACGGAATTATTAAGAATTTACCATTTTGCTGTGATATTTTTCTCCTATTGTCCGGGAAAATCGTCTAATTACTGTTGCATTTTTACAAATGAGCATATACACTGACTCCATATGATTTCTAAAGTTTTACGGTTAATATCTCCATCTTCTATAAAGGAATGTCGCCAATCTTCTCAGTTTCACAGCGAGCAGATATAACTATTTTATGGCATTTTAAGATCAAACTCTAGAATTATTAAAACATTGTTCGAAAATAGTGGTATGGTTTCTCCTTTCCGACTTTCATTTCCATTTGAACTTGGAGGTTGGAATACCCATTGAGGAATCCTACTATTTTCAGTTTTGTGGGAAAATGAAGCCATTCATCCCCTCCTCTTTCAGGGAACAAAATTTTTTTCCTGATAAATGACTCACAATGCCTCTAGATTCATTTCAATTCCGAATTACGAGAGCTTCGCGCTAGAATGAGTTCAAAAGTGATTTGTGGCGAGTTTAGAAGTGATATTGTGTAAGATATTAGCACAATGATTCAGACTTCAGGGTTTTGCTTTGGAGCGTATATTAGGTATGGTGTGTAAAAAAAACATTTTTTCAACCGGGGAGGACGGGGTGTGTTCTGTAATGCGGGGGAGTAATAGAGGATGGTGGGGAGGTGAAGGGAGGGTATGGTTTGGTTGGGAAAAGGCAAGAGAAAATGGGGATGGAGGAATGAGGTGGATAGGGAGGGAGGGGTTGACGCGGAGGAGGAAGGGGGAAATATTCGTGAAAATGGCGCCGTGCGTATCTGTCTTGCTGCCGCTGACAGATCGTCATTTGTCTTCTCGTCTCATCAATAACGGCTGTCACTGTATTATACGAAATGCGGAGGAGGGTGGTGGCGTGTTTTGGGGGAAAGGACTGGGTGGGAATCAGGGAGGGAGCGGGTGGGAAGGGGGCAGGTCTGGAGGTTTGTGAAGGAGGAGGAAGGGAGGACCGTTTGTGCTTGGAGAGTGCCGGCGGGTGCGGCCTCTCTCGCTCTGCGCGACCTCCAGGACCGCATCCTCAAATATTTCTCTAGCATCCCGTCCACCATCTCCACCTCCTCCCGCCACAGCCTCGCGGGCCTCCCACT
The DNA here is from genome assembly GCA_037158775.1 of Hetaerina titia. Taxonomy (NCBI): domain Eukaryota; kingdom Metazoa; phylum Arthropoda; class Insecta; order Odonata; family Calopterygidae; genus Hetaerina; species Hetaerina titia. Next base: position 126,606,818 of record CM073769.1, read on the forward strand.
TATCCCTCCCCCATCAACCTCCGAATGCCCTCTCTCTCCTCTCCATTGCCGCATCGTGGACCAAAATGTCATTAAGATTCTGTCAAGTCAACATGACATGGTGAGGGAGAGAGAGGGAGGGGAGAAGAGATTGAGAGAGGGAGAGGGACTGGTGGGAAATTTCGGGTGGGTGGGCGGTTGGGTTTGGAAGGGGTCGGAGATTCGAGTACACACATGGCAAGGAAGGAGAGTGAGGGGACAGTAAGATGGCGTAGGTATTCGTGTGAGGAGTCTGATGGGCTCAATGAGGGAAGGGCTCCTAACTCCACACGACCGATGATGGGTGGGGGCCCGCGGTTGAAGTGGGCGTGGGACAGAGGTATACGGATTTGCACACCCACCGACCGAAGAAAAGACAACGTCTAGCTCTCACCAGAAGAGAGGAAGTCGGCGAATGCTATACTCGTAGGCTCCTATGCAGTACCGAATGCGATAGCACGGCTCGGCAGGGCACCCAAGTGTGCCCTCACGACTGGCACATACTTTTCCCGCTCTCCAAATAGTGGCAATCGGATTCGACATGTCGTGATCGCTTCAGAGGGGATTTCTTAAGATGCCCATCAAGCGTGTACGTAGTTCGGCTTCGTTACTTGACCCTCCTACCTCCTTCGCCCCTTTCCTCCCCCCCCCCACGGGGTCCCTACTATCCGAAGTTGACCTCACTCTCGAACCTCGTCCCCCGGGAGCAGCAGGACTACCTTCGACCGGGAAGGAACGAGATGCTATTACAAAATGGCCTCGTCTTTGGTAGTCAACTCCCCTATGAATCTCTCCCTCACGAACACTATTTCCACTGTCCCGGGGATCGGTTGCCATTTGTCGTGTGAGAATGCTGTGGTCCACGGGGGGGGGGTGGGAGTGGAGCGGTCGGGAGAGAAGGGATTCTCTGAGCTTGAGGTGGAAAGGGATAGCGCCGTGTGATGTGTCGTGGGGATTAAATTGCAAAAGTGGCGATGCTGAGCGGGTAGGTGGTCAAATGGGGTTAGCGACGGGCGCACGAGAGCACCCCGGGACGAGTTGATGGGTGTGGGGAACAGGAACACGCACACCGTACGCGTTCCATCTACGTATTTAATCACGATCCGAGGCGATTGAATCTCTGACTGCTGTAATTGTTCTTTGGAAGAAATCGACGTAAAATTACATTTTATGCATTTATGTTTGATCATTGATAGTTAAACGCCTTTGTTTAACCCTTCTTGTTACCTAATGACTTTGTGTCAACTAAATTAATTTAAATGTTTAAGAATTCAAGAGCTCTACGGCCTCTAGGTTAAATAATAATAAGGGGGAAAAACTCCACTGGCCGTAAAAATTTTACGGCCAGTGGAGTTTTTCCCCCTTATTATTATTTAAATGTTTAAGTTTAGTTTTTTAGGACATATATAGTGATTAGTAGTTCATTTTGGAGTACCTCTAGAATGACCAATGCCTTTGCGGTTTTTTAATGGACCTATTATTTTCAAGAAAACGCAGGGGTGCCTCCTAGTTTGTCCTACTCATATCCATGTGCATTTTTAAAATAATTTGTTTTAATGCTCCGATATATCACAGAAATTTAATGTACCTGCCGTTTAGGTGGTTTTACCGCAAATAACAATTACTTCACAAATATATCTCATTTAATGAGCAAATTTCTTTTGGCTTACGTAGAAACTATGATAAATGTCACCGCTAATTATTGAATTGATACTAATAGAAGAATCCACCAATGCGCTGGCACACCATTTTATCCAAGTATAGCGCTTTTCGTCAAGTTATTCTTTGAGGCACTAACATTTATGGAAACGAATTGCACCATAAGGTAAATTATGAAAGGTTTGCACACTTACCGGCCCAAAAAAAGACGTCTAGCTCTCACCAGAAGAAAAGGCGTCAGTGAATGTTAATGGGCCCCCGTGCAGCATCGAATGCAATAGCACAATCGACTTTACTCTCTACTTAATGGTCAGCACCAAGCATTCGCACCGTTTTATACAGCAAATCATCTTTTCAACCACTAAACGCTAACTTTAAATCAGGCGAGTCACTAGGGAATCAAATGCAGGTTATAAGACAACAATGGAAGATTATGCTGGTCGGTCTACACAATAAAATTTTATGTGAAAACAATAAACATGACATTTAAATAATATATGTAGGCTGCAAAATTAACGCATTCTCACTAAAAAAATGACCTAGAATATAATGATTGTTATAAATAGAATATAAATTTGAAGACAGCTTTAAAAAAGTCTAAATCGGTATTTTATCCAAGAAACGCCCACTAAAACTGTTAAGGTATTAGCTCGTACATAATAGTCACAATGTTATATAAGTCTGTTCATATAGTCTTGCAGGGCGCATCCGAAACGTTGAAACACGTGGTTGAGAGCTCGGCACAAGATTTATTTATTAGGTAATCTACCGGTTAAGGTAGGTTTTTGGATGGACACAACTATCAAATAAACATTTTGTGACTCCCCACCTAGCAAACTAATCTATATCAGGTCCCTCTTCATCTCGGTGTACTTCTTTCCTCCCTTCATCCCGTCCAACATCCCTATCCTGTTCCTGCCCTTTCCTCGTTTGCCCAACATTCTCCCCTCTATTACCCTCTTCAACATTCCACTACCGCTCAATACGCCTTTCATCCATTTTTCCTGCCTCCATAGGATTTCTCTCAACAAACCCCTCTCCTCCCCCACCATTTCTAGTACTTCCTCATTTGTTTTCCTTTCGGTCCATTTCACCTTCTCCATTCTTCTCCACACCCACATTTCAAAAGCCTCCAATCTACGTCTATCCTCCTGCTTCAGCGACCACGTTTCCGCGCCGTACATAGCTACGCTCCATATCAGAGTTTTTACGAGTCTTGTCTTAACATCCCTACTCAACGTCCCCGTCATCAACTCCCTCCTCCTTGAGAAAGCCTCCTTGCCTAGCGCAATTCTTCTCCTTACGTCCCTACCACTTTGACCGTATTGGTCCAAAACACTTCCGAGATATGTAAACTGCTCTACCTGCTCTATTCTTTCCCCGCCTATTTTAAGATTTAGCTTAGCCTTTTTCTTTCTGGAAAATCGCATAACCTTTGTTTTATTAATATTGATTCTCATCCCATATTTATCGCACTGAACCTCCAATTTACTCAACAATGCTTGCAACCCCTTGGCTGACTGAGCAACTAATGCTTGGTCATCAGCAAACCTAACCGATTTTACAAGTTCCCCTCCGACTCTCATTCCTACCTCCAGTTCTTCCCATGCCTCTTTAATCATTTCCTCTACATATACGTTGAACAGTACCGGTGACAATGGGCAACCCTGCCTTACACCTCTTCCTAACACTGCCCATCCAGACTCTCCGTTCCCCACTCGCACCTGAGCAGTCTGAGACATGTACAGGTTGCGGATCAGTCTCCTGTCCCTCCAATCCATTCCTATTTTCTGCAATACACGCATTAATTTTTCCCAATTCACTCTATCAAACGCTTTTTCGAAATCTACAAAACAGGCAAAAACGTCCTGATTGTATTCTATATTCCTCTCGACTAGTGATCTCATTACTGCAATGGCATCACGCGTACCTCTTCCTTTCCTGAACCCAAACTGATCATCCCCTAAGTAATCATTTGCCTTACTCTCTATCCTTTTGTTGATGATCCTGAGAATAACTTTAGCTGCATGGGATATCAAACTTATTGTTCTGTAATCCTCACATGACGAAGCCTTTGCCTTTTTTGGAATAGGAACTAACACCGATCTCACAAAATCTTCCGGCCAGATTCCTTCCTTATAGATACTACGAATCAGTCCATATATGGCCTTTTTCCCACCTTTCCCTAACCATTTCAACATTTCTACAGGAATATTGTCCACCCCCACAGCCTTATTTGCTTTCATCTTCTTTAATGCCCTTTCTATTTCATCGTCGAGTATGCCTGGACCTAAGCTATCTTCTTCTACGTCATGTTCCTTTTCTATGTCTAACCTTGTCGGCCTAAGTTCTTTACCATACAGTGTTTCTATATATTCCTTCCATCTCTCTTGGATTTTTCCTGGTTCAACTATTATCTTACCCCATTTATCTTTAACTGTTAGCACAGCTCTTGCCTTCTTACTTCCCGATAATAACTTAACCTTGCTGTATAGAGCACCAATTTCACCCTTCTTCTGTAAACTTTCCATATCCTCGCATTGCGTTTTCCACCATTCTTCTTTTGCTTTATTTGTGGCCCTTCTCAATTTATTATTTAACTCTTTGTACTTCATTTTGCCTAACTCTGTGTTTACATTTTTCCATCTTCTTCTCTCATCCATCTTCGCAATCATCTCATCCGTTACCCATGGTTTCCTTATCCTTTTCCCGTTAACGGTTCCTATAGTGTCTTTAGCGGCTTCCAATATCCCTTTCTTGATACATTCCCATTTTTCTTCGATAGCACTCAGTTCTTTATCGTCATCCATCATTTTCTCTACAGCCTCCTGATACTCCTTCCTCGTTAATTCATTTACTGCTTCTAAATTCCATTTTTTAACCCGCCGCCCTTGCCTTATCTTCTTGAAACGAACATTACATTTCATAACAACTAAATTGTGGTCAGAGTCCGCATCCGCTCCTGGGAAACTGTGCGAATTTATCACACTGTTCCTAAACCTGTGCCTAACCATAATATAATCTAACTGATACCTTTCTGAGTCACCTGGCATTTTCCATGTATACCTACGCCTTTTGTGGTGTCTAAACCATGTGTTAGTGATGACTAACCCCTGTCTCCTGCAGAATTCAATTGCTTTCTCCCCGCGTTCATTCCTCGTGCCTAACCCATAGTCCCCCACCTCACCACCATCTCTTCCTTCGCCTACCGTCGCATTCCAATCCCCCATCACTATCAAATGTTTCCCTGCAGGAACACTCGCGATGATATCCTCTAACTCATCATACATCCTATCGACTTCTTCCTCCTTGTGGTTGCTCGGTGGCATGTATACCTGAATAATGACCAAGTTCGTCGGCTCTGCTTTAATCTCTACGAGTAAAATTCTATCTGTCGCTTGCTCTATGTTGACTACGCTTCTTCCTACCCCTTTATTTAAAATTACGGCAACCCCTCGTTGGCTCTCATCCCCGCCGCTGTATATTACTCTATAATTGTCACTCCAGTAATCCCCGCTATCCTTCCATCTCACCTCGCAGAGGCCTAAAACATCTATGTTACCTCTTTCCATCTCTCGCTTAATATTTTCTAATTTGCCTCTCCTCAACATTGTCCTGACGTTCCAGGTTCCTATTCTAACTACTTTCGCCTTCTTCTGAGTCTTCTGTCCTGCTGAAGTTATTCCTTCCCCGCAAGGGTTTCGTGGGATGACGACCGCGGAAGCCTTGCCTCTCCCGCTGCCGGGCACGACACACGGCCTCTTGGGCCGTGTCCCGTAGTTGCCAGGACTCATATTATCTATAGTGCCCATCATAATATTCTTGGGAATCATAATTGAGGTGGTTTCCCCCGTTGCCTTCCTCAATAGTGTTTTTAACGTGACACCATCACTTAATGGCCGCCCCACTGGGGTCAGACGCCATTGCAGCCGCCTCACCGGCACAAGATATTAACCTGGAAATAAAATACCCTTGAAATGAAACCCAAATTATGGCAGTGAAAATGATAACTCAAGGAAATAGAGATTCATTGACCAAAATCTGTCTAATAAAAGTATACAGTAGCACATGAACAGAATAAATAAATTTGTGAAAGCAGTTTTACGCATGTATAGGCATTCAAGTTGATGCAATATATGTTATATTAATTCATTAAATTTGCAGGTCGTATACTTAGATAAGATTACCACTCGCAAAATTTGCCTAACTTTTGTAAATACTTGACTGTTCAACTGAATTTCATTTCTACTGAGAAAATATTATCATGCAAGCAGTGCAGTAGATGAAATATATAGTATAAGCTTCAATAAAAAGATTTATGAATGATAATTTTTCCTTTCTTTGACTAAGAATACTTGTAGGTAAAATTTGAGTGTACAATTGTTTTTGCACTATTTAAATCATTTTGTAGCATTTGATGCAAGAATATTAAATACATACCATATTTTACATTATTATGCAATGAAAACAATACCATTGAATGGTCCTATCAATTACATAGGTTAACTTATCATGAGAAATATATGCATGATATATTAACGGAAACTCTAATTATGACATTTTTTAGGATATGTTCGGTTTTTAAGCTTCAGGATAAAATATTTGGAAATTAATATAAAGTCTAATTGTAAAATGGATTGATTTCCTTTCACAAGTGTATCAATAAAACTCACTCTGGTTTTTTTTACAAAACACATTTTAATCGCAGAAAGTGATATACTTTACTCCCACATTTAATTTGTTACATGAATTTTAATACGGATTACATTAGATACATTTTTTCTGCCTTCACGTGCCCTAACAAAGCTATATTGGTTCCCGTCCGTAAATTTGTTTTCAATTAAATGCTTTTCTGTCGCACTTATCATCGACTCCTTATGTCTATTATTAAATGGTTTTCATTCTCTTGCGTTCCCACGGAGAAAGTCCTAGCATTCCTGTTTTACCACATCCCACCACGCAATCTGACGCAGAACACCAGAAGTGATAGGAATAAAAAGAACTGAACAGAAGAAATTATCTAAATATTATTCATGCCGTGTTCTTGCGTCGGTTGGCCTTGAAATGTCCATCCATCGAACCCACAGCAGGCAGTCTTCCCATCGCTGCCACCTTCGACTACCCGTCTCTACCGTCAAGCCTGCTGCAACGCTCATCTCCATGCCTCCTACCTCTCCCCCCCCCCCCCCGGATATGTACCCTCTCCATTCGTTTCTATGATGGGTCCGAATGCCTCAACCCCATTCCCCATAAGCCACCGCTCCTCTCCCCCGATCGCATCCTGTGTAGGTATATGCCTCGATCCCTCAACATATCTGTTGGATCCGCCACACTCCCGTCTGTGCCGCAACCCGTCCTCCGACCCACACGCGCCCCTCCCCTTTGCCCCGTTAGTGATGTGGCATCCGTCCCGCCTCCCAGGGCTCCGAGACCCCTCGCGACCCCACCAGATTCGAGCACGCAAACCACTCCCCACCTCCACCCACCCTCTTGGCCCCGCGATCCCACGCGCCAACCCTCGCTCTCACCCTCCACCCCCGGATGCCAGTACAAAAATCCTCCTCACCCCACGCCCGAGCTCCGCAACGGAAATGTCAACGCCACGCTCGCTCTCGTGGCGAGGACACCGCAGTTCTGTCAAAATGCATTCCGAGGGAAGGAGGAGAGGGGGTGGGGGAGGAAGGAAATGGAAGAGCGATGTGGGGGGGGTGCTCGGGGTGAAGAGAGAGGCCACCCGCCCAGGCGTTGGTGGTGGTGTGTGTTCCGGGGTGCACGTTTTGTGTATAGAGGGAGGTGGGGGGGAGGGGGCGGGATTCCTCTCTGCGTTATGTGTCGTTGCGCCGGAAGGGGTGGAGGAGAGAGGGGGCGGGGATCAGCCGCTGAATGGGAGTGTGGGAGTTTGGTGGGAATCCATCATATTGCGCACGAGGTAGTCCAAAAACGCGTGCGGTTATGAATTGCAAGTCCCGGCTAATTCCAATACGCGCTTTGCATGCGGAGCTGTCCCATTTTGTCCTCGCTCCCTTTCTTCCACCCCCCTCCATTTGACACCCAGCCGTCTCTCTCCACCCCACCCCTCTCCTCTCTCTTCGCGCCGTACACACACCCGCTCCGTCCAACCCCCTCCCATCCCTTTCCGCAAATTCTCGTCCCCCCATTCTTTCCCGGGCGCCCCCGTTTATCATCCACAACAATGGACGGGCCCCTCACCCCTCTCTCCCACCCATTCGCCCGTCTTTTCTTCTCTTCCTCCCTTTTATTCTCTTTCCCTACGTGTTAAGTGACAATCTCACACGTTTGCCTCCCACACCACCGTCACCAACCACCCTTTCTCTCGGACTACTTTTGATGCTTTGCCCAGCTCCACCTTTGGTTATTAATTCTTTTTTCTATTAATCAATTCTAATGCCATATATTTATTCGAAATAATTCAACAGTTTC